>JAIPRN010001470.1:0-45358 GCA_025469175.1 Geopemphigus sp. TES_GeoC_2020
ATTAATATCTATCTATTTATATATATATATATATATATATATATATATATATATATATATATAAATAGTATTTAAATACTTGATATTAATAATGTATATTTTACAGAAACAAGATAAAGTAGTCTCTGAAAATAATGTAAATATTTCAAAAGGAGTTAAAGATTTAAAACGAAGTGGTTTAACAGCTTCTAGAAGACCAGTATTAAATGACTTGAACAGTAACTTACAAGTTAATCAAAATGTTAATCAACGAGGAAAAGTAACAAAACCTGTTATTACGATAACAAAGCCAACCACTACAATATCAAAACCAACCACTAGACTTGCATCCAAGTATGTATTTAATTATAATTCTACTATTTTATAATAAAAATTAAAATATTTTTTAGTTTGAATCGTACAACTACATCTGCTGCTTCAAAAGGAAAACCTGCGTTAAATACATCTAAAACAGTTGTTAAAGTTAATTCTTGTTTGAAAGAAAATGTATCCAATATTCCAAAAGTTATTGCAAAACCTAAGGTTATTGGATTGAAACCATATAGAGTAACTTTGACTAGAAGCTCATCACTTCGAATCAAATCTGTAAATAGTATAATATAATAAAATTTCTATTATAAATTATACAATCTTATTTTGAACATTTTTTAGGTTGTATCAGAGTCAAAACTAAAAGAGCAAGAGTGGATTGCTGCTTGTAAAGTTGATGATATTGATAAGAATGATGAATTTGATCCTTTTCTTGCTGGTGCTTACTGTAAACCAATTTTTGAGTATATGATGACCCTAGAGGTAATTTTTAATAAAAACAAACTTAAATTAGTTCATCGTTAATTTCTGTTATGTTATTAATTTAGAATCAGCATATCATTAAACCTAATTATTTAATTAATCATAAATACATTACACCGTCTAACCGTAGTGTTGTTGTTGACTGGTTAGTTGAAGTGCAACAGGAATTTCAAGTTATGCAAGAATCTCTTTTTACAGCTGTTGGGATTCTTGACAGATATTTACAAGTAATTATTGTCGATGTTTTATGCTTCATTTAATTTAATAGTACATTGAACAAAAAATGAGATTAGACACAGTTATCACTACCTCTGTACAAATTTTGTTATTAATTCTATTTTAATTTGCAAAAACCTTATGTATTGTTAAACCGAAGAAAATATAATGCATATTAATTATTTATATAAATACACTTTTATTAACATATTCTGATCTGATTTTTTAGGAAAAAGAAAATGTTCCTCGGAATAAGCTTCAGTTAATTGGGGCTACAAGTCTACTACTTGGCTGCAAGTATGAAGAAATATATGTACCTGAAATCATTGACTTTGTCTATTTATCAGACAATGCTTTCACTAAAGATGAGGTCAAATCCAGTTTAGTAGATGTTTTCCGAACAATTAATTATTCATTATCTAGACCATTTTCATTAACTTTTTTAAGAAGGTTTAGCAAAGTGTCTGGTGTAAGTAAAATATATATTTTTGTACTACTATTATACTTGATTAAAATATTAATTATTTGATTTTAGGCTCGATCATCACAACATTCTTTAGCTAAGTACTTTTTGGAATTGGCATTAATTGACTATAATTTGGCACATATTAAACCATCTGAAGTTGCATCGTCTGGTCTGTTGTTGGCAATTGTAATAACTAATGACCCTGAATTGGAAGATAAACCCATAGATGTTAAATCATTTTTATCTGTTTACTGGACAGATGTAATGCAAAAACACTCAACATATAAAATAAATGATTTGATATCTTCTGTTCAAGCTCTTGCTAATTTAGCGCTCAATGCGCCTGAATGGAAGTATAAAGTATGTTGATATATTAACTTTTTTTAACTGTAGTGTAAATTATGTATTTGCAAAGATAAAATTGATCCATAATCTATATATATTAAATTGCTAATATTTACAAATTGAAGTGATTTTTATTGGGAATAACTTACAGTATTAACACAAATTGATATTTCATAGATATGAAATATAAATCCTTTAATTTTATATTTTTTTTACGATAATAATGAGTTCAGAATTAAATGATTTAAACGGATTATCGTTCCATAAAATATATTGAATGTTAATATTCAAAACTGTTGTTTTATTTTAATACACTATCATTTTTAACAAATATACATTATATTTATTTTGCATGCAGGCTGTTTATAAAAAATATCAGAGTGCAAAAATGGGAAGAATCACAACAAGTTCCTTATTGAGTTCACCAGCTATGAGGTTTATTGCTCGCTCAATAATTTAATTTCTCTCTGAGATCCATTTTAACTTAATTTTTTTTTATATATATATATTTTGTTTTATATCGAGAGTGGTTATACCACAGTTTTTTTACATAAGATTTTTTTTTCGTATTAATATTATAATAACATTTTTTTTTTTAAATTTTTGTTCGCATTAATTAATCTTTTGCATACTAAGTTTTTTTTATTGAACAAAACTAAATACTTATGAATTATATAACTTTTTCAAAAAAGTATGTTCACTTGTTATTTTTTAAGTATTTTTTTTATATATAACCATTGTGTACAGTAACAATTATTAAACCACGCTTAAATTATAATTTTGTAATCCTAAACACACCTATACGCTATAAAGCAATTAACGTACTTTTGTTAATATGTTCCAGTTGTATGAATCATTATTTCAGTGGTGTGAATATTATTTCAAATTTAAGATTTATTAAATTATTTACACTATTCATAGACCGGAATATTTTTATTTTAACATAATTAAAATTATACAAATAAAATGTAGGTTAATTATATTCTACGCGTAAATGTATTTTCTTATATTTCCTTTTGAATTTATTAAAACGAAGGTAACAATTCATCCTTTAGTTTTCATTTAGTAGTATATATTATGTTTTAAAACAATTTTTAATTAATGTTACATTTGAAACTTATTAAGTTAAGAAAACACTTTGAAATGTTACTTATTAATAACGATGTGATGAATTATGGTTATTAGTCAATACCCACGTAAATTTTATTTTCAAAAGTTAACAAGTTTATTGGCCAAAGAAGAATTGGTTGAACGGGATTGAGTATAATATGAGGACTGTGGGTATGTGCGTGAATGATGATGGAGTCAAGTGGAGGTTGAGGACCAAGGTGGCTGACCCCAATTAGCTGAGAGAATAAGGCGAGAAAGTAGAAGCAAGTTTATTGGAAAATTTGGTTGACTTTTAAGAGAAATATGTGTATGTTGATTTAGTATCGTACACAATTGGAATTATTGATAAATATAATTATAAACAAAACCGATTTGTAATAAGGTGACCTTAATTTCATCATTACACTCCCAAATGTCTAAATAAATTAATAAATTCAAATACGCTGCTGCTGCAGTGCATAATGGTTGGAATTCTTTAGAATAAAAACATTCTTTTTAATTATATTATTTAGATAATTTAGGATTATATTTATTCGAATATATTTTATTTTAAACAAAATATGTATTGCATATAGATCATCATCTCCCTTGCCTTTATCCAACCTATTTGGGGTCTGCCACCTTCGTCCTAAATCTCCATTTGGTTCGATCTTCTACGCACACACCAGCAATCCTCAATCGTATTCAACCACTTATGTATGGCATATAGATCTCTCCTAAATAATATTTTCTATATTGCCATAAAATAAGCGTAGAAAATTTAAATATGAAACTAAACACCAGAATATTTAATTTTTGTATATTACGTTAATATGATAGAATAAATTTAAATAATTTGTTAGAATTATGTTCTTTTTCCGCCTTTTTGCGTGTCTTTCAGCATTAGTCTTTAAAATTAGCACAATTCAACAATCGTGTTTGAAAAATGTCAATTATTTTGTCACGCTCAACTACAAACTCGTAGATGAGTTACAAATATAATAACGAATTTAACAAAGTAATCGACAAATAATTATCATTGTAGAAATTATTTATTATTATATATTTAGAATACTAAATCATATTAACCGAACAATTTACATAAAAGTCATCTGAATGTACGACCGTTTTTTAAATTGTAGAATAAACCAACAAACCTACGATATTACATTGACATGTAACCACAAACTAGAATCCATTGAAATTTATTTAAGCAATAATTATTTTCCAAATTTAAGTAAAATGTATTTCAAACTTAACGACAAAAAATGTTATAATATAAAGATATTTTTATCTAATCAGTTGGTTACTCTGTTAGAAGGAGTCAAGTTGCCTGTGGATTGTATTAATATACATAACTATCTTATCTACAACCACAATGCCAATGATCATTGTTGTATTTATTTCCCGAAATCGGTATTCCATTATCAGCCGTTGTACAATGTTAAGGTAACTTGTATTGTATGAATGGTATTTTTTGTGAACATTATGCTGAGTCATTAAGAACAGAATATCTGAACTGCCAATTATTTACTTAGTTTTTTATAATTTCTTGTATAGTAACAAAGCCATATAATACATTTGTGATTGGTGAAGAATTTTGTGTTCTTTGTGTAGCAATGAGTTTTCCGACTGAAGAGTTTCCAGTATGGGCATTAGTGCCCAAAAGGGAAACGGGAGTCGCTAACTTCTTGGCTAAAAATCCATTGTATGATGGCCGTAACGTGACAATAGCTATATTTGATTCTGGTGTTGATCCAGGAGCTCCTGGTCTCCAAGTGAGAGGAATATTGACAAAATAATTAAATTTTGTACTGTATAAAATTGTAACGAACATTTATTTTCAGGTGACAAGTGAAGGAAAACCAAAAGTAATCGCCAGATATGATTGTAGCGGTGCTGGTGACGTTGACACTTCAACTGTAGTGACGCCGGAAGGTAACAAAATTATAGGGTTGAGTGGACGTACACTCGTGGTAAGTATTCAACATTATTCTATTATATTGTTCTTGTTAATTTTGAGATTTTTATTGTAACTGTCATATAGATACCGAGTCACTGGGAAAATCCATCGGGAATATTTCATATTGGTTTGAAAAATGCATATGAATTATATACAAAAAATATCCAAAAGCGTATGGACGAAGAGAAAAAAGAAAAGGAATGGGATCCACTTCAAAAGCCATTATTATCAAAAGTTATTTCTGATCAACAAAAATTCAATAGCAGCCTTGTAATTAATTTGTTTTCTTTTCTTTTTATGTATTTTTGCAAAATAAATTCCGTTTAATTATAGGAAAATGATACTAATAAAAACACTTTAACAAGAAGCCAGAAATTACAAAAGGATAATTTAGACAATATAGTAGATGCTTTACAAAACATAGAAAAAAAATATAAATTTACCACACCAGTTTATGATTGTATTGTTTTTCATGATGGACGACAATGGCAGTAAGTATATAAAGTAGGAATTTTTTATTCGAGACCGTTAAATTTACATATTTTTTTATTAGACTTAAACTGTATATTACATTGTTTTGCATAATTTATTAATTCACTCAAATTGTATTTTATTTTAAAATATCGAGCATAAAATTATGTATCAACAATTGATTTGAACACATAATCTTATAATTCAAATAAAAATGTGTGCGGGTATCCAACTACTCCCTTAAGATAAATAAGAATTGTTAAATTTAATACATTTTATAATCAACTTATATTATACATTTAATATTCATATATTTAGAGCATGCATAGATACGTCTGAAATAGGAGACCTAGCTACATGTGCACTTTTGGGAGAATTTAGTGAAGATCCATTAAATAATTATGATTACATAACTTTTTCTGATCGTGTAAGTTACTCATTTAATGTGTATAATAACGGAGATGTTCTGGAAATTGTATCTCTTGGATGTAAGTATTTACATTTTCCATTTTACCAAGTTATAATTAAATAACAATTTTTAAATTGTTCTTTAATTCATTCAGCATCTCATGGGACACATGTATCTGCCATTGCTGCTGGATATTTTCCTGATGAGCCAGAAAGAAATGGCGTGGCACCAGGTGCCCAAATTATATCGTTAACAATTGGCGATAGTCGTTTAGATACAATGGAAACGGGAACAGCTATAGTACGGGCAATGATTAAGGTTATGGAACTCAGAAAGAAGTTTAACATTGATGTCATTAATATGAGCTATGGAGAACACTCCAATTGGTCTCACGCTGGGTAATCAAAATTTAATATTTTTACGTTTGGAAGATTTTTATACTGAAACTTTCAGGAGAATTGGCGATATTATGAATGACGTTGTAGACAAATATGCCGTGACTTGGGTTGCATCTGCTGGAAATCATGGTCCCGCCTTATGTACTATTGGCACTCCTCCAGACACATCAAAGACGACAATTATAGGTAATACTTTTTTTCCGAAATTAACTATTATTTTTTTTAATTGTTTAATATGCAGGAGTTGGAGCTTATGTATCGCCAGATATGATGACAACAGAATATTCCATGTTGCAAAAACTTCCAGGAAACACCTACACATGGTCTTCAAGAGGGCCAACCATTGATGGTGGTAGGGGAGTTAGTGTATGTGCACCTGGTGGTGCAATAACATCAGTACCTGGATGTATGTTGAGAGGATCACAGTTAATGAATGGCACAAGCATGTCTGCACCTCATGTAGCTGGAGCAACAGGTTAGTTTCACATTTTAATTATTAAATTATATTAATTTAAGATCTTTTGTAGCTCTATTAATATCAGGACTCAAAGATAAAAAGATTGAGACTTGTCCATATTTAATAAAAAGGGCAATGGAGAATACAGCAAAATACCTATCTAACATTGATCACTTCTCCCAAGGATATGGTTTATTACAAGTAAAATTAAAAAATATTACATTAAAAATTTAAATACAAATTTACAAATATTGAAATACATATCTTAATAGTTCTTTGAACCAATTAAAATGTTTTTAACAACATCATATACTTAAAATACTTTAAATTTTTCACATATAATTTACATGCATAATTACAACAGTATTTTAAAATATATAATTATTTAAATTTAAAAAAAGACAACTTAGGTTGAGTACATTTATATAGTTTGGAAAATAAACTAATTTTAAGTTTTTTTTTTATTTTATAGGTTGAAAAATCATTTGATTATTTAATTCAATACCACAAAGAACAGGAATCATATATTAAGTTTCTTATAACCTGTAATGATGGGAAAAAAGGAATACATATGAGAAATGCGATAGATAATAGAGTAACTAAGCATTCAGTATCTGTGGAACCATTCTTTTTAAATAATAGCGATGTTGGTAAGTTCTTATCAGTTATAGATATAAATTGAATATTTTTGGTTGCTATTAGAAAAATTACTGAAATTGCTTATTATTTTAATTGACTGCAAGTATTGATCAAATAATTTAATATGGATTTACACAAAAAATACATTATTGAAGGATGTAAAAATAATTATTACTTAAGTACAGGGACTCAATTGCTTATGCTGATATCCTTCATTTTCATACTTTGCTCCTTCTACTTTGTCCCACATAGCTATCCAATTTATGCCATGAATTCGTTTACCTATATTTAAACATAAGTACAGAATTAATGGTTTATATTTATATTAACATCTTAAACAAATTTTTTAAAAACCTTAATATGGAAACATTTTTTTAAAATAAAGTTTTACAATCACAATTTTTATTCCAAAAATTGAAATTGGACATGTACAATGGATATATTTCAATTCTAACAATTTTAGATTGCCTTAAAAATAGTACCATCAAGATTTTTTCTAACAAGATCTGCATAATCATGATGAATGAATTTGATTCTAGCACAGGTATTGTTTTTCTTTATGAATACAACATTATTGGGCTCAACATGTTGGCACACAAGTTTCCATAAATCTTCTTCCGTTGTGTGGACATTCATGTTCCTAATATGCAGTTGTTTCATCTGAAAATAAAAATTGAATAATTTTTTTCGAATATATACTTGTTCAAAATTTAACTAACTCTTTTTAAAACTGAATGACGGAATACAGGTTCAGACTCTGCCCATTGAATCTTAATAAAAGATCCATTTATAAAAAATGGACTTTCTGCCATTGAACGGCGAGCTAATGCAGCATATCTATGATCTTTGAATATTATAAAACAAAATTCTCGGTTTTTGCTGAGATCTTCTAAACTATTAAAAACTCTGACTTTCTTTACTCCTTCAACACGTTTTTCAAATTCTGCTTGTAACTGTTCTTCTGATAAATCTACAGGTATATTCCTGGCAAATAATGTTCTATTATCAGTGGACATGCTCACTAGTAAGTTTCCTCTGATGCCAGGAAAAACAAGCTCTTTTATTTTAATTAATGCCATCTCAGCTTCCATAGGAGTGCTCATCATAATATAACCATATCCTCGATTGGAACCCGAGAAATGCATCATTAATCTTATTTGATGAATAGTTCCAAACTAAAAAAATATTAGAAAACTTATAAAAAAATCTGTCAATAATAAATACAACAAACTAAACCTAAAATTACCTGTGAAAAAATTGCATAGAGAAATCCTTCTAAACAAGCTTTTGGTAATGCTACATATAGTTCACTACCACGCTTCGGCTCTTCTTTGACAATTGGTAATAACGTTTTTTGACCATTATTTTGAACCACATGCCTTTTATCTACAGATATTAAACGTTGACCAATTTCTTCAATTTCAATCATACTTTTTGCTCTTGCAATAGCAACACTTACCAATTCTTCACGTGTAGGCTACAATTAACGTACGAATAAAATATATACATCAATGTATTTTATATAGACAATAAATAATAATACTTACGATATATTGATCTTGAATTATTGAAGGAAATTTAAATACATTATCGATATCATTACCATGAGATTCAGAATTCTGAGATGATGGTGTATAAGGTGATAAGGACGATTGCGAATAACTTGATTTGCTAGACATGTATGAAGACTGAGAGTATGGCGACAATAGATAACGTGATGATGCAGGCTAAAAACATTAAAATTGGAATCATTCATTACTATCTGTATAAAATATATATATAATTAGAATAATGTCTTTGGTTTACTTCGGAGACAAAATCAATGTGATCATCCATCACTTAGTTACCATTTGTTAATAATTTATTTATGATGTGTATTCATTCAGACTTTATCTCCGTAATGAAAAGTAGAATATAATTTATACTTTTACTAACAATATTAAAAACAATTTGAAATACTAACAAAATTGTAAATACTAACCGTATAATAATCACAGAATACTGGCGCTGAATACATTTCCATTTTGAAATTAAAATTATTACTAAAACAAACAAAATACCGTCATACCTAAGTAATTAATACAAAATGACGCGTTAACTTTTGGTGTAGATTTACATTTCAGATGTATTACTAGATGTACATTTTAATTATTGAACATACTGTTTTTGATACATTAAATTAACAATAAAATTTGTATTTATTATGCAATAAATACTACATCTATTTTAACTATAACTTGCGTCTTAATTAAATTTGATTATATAATATAATATAGCATTCTAAATTGACATGAAAAATAATGGGCATTTGTTGTGAAAACTTATTTCCACACGGAAATGACAAAAACAATATAGACCGTATTATTAAAATAAATATACAGAAATACCTAATAAATCTAAATTGGAATATTATACTATTAGGTATATCGTTTGTTATAAATGGAGGGAACTTGATAAAGACGATCATATCGCATTCGAAGCAATATAAATTAATCGTATTTCTAATTTTGTTCAAACCCTAATCATAAAATCGGCTAAATATAAACGTCAATAACTCCGCCCCTTGCATAACACCGGAAGAATAGTTCGAAGACGCGGGGATATCGCTTCTGTATAAAGTAAAAAAAAATAAACACAAATGCTGATCTATAAAAAGCACACAATTCTTCAAACTTTATAGGTGGTTACGGGTAAAATCAAATTGATTTATTTTTTCGCGTATTTCTTTTTTTGTTTTTACCGATAAGAATAATTTTCATACAATACTAGGCGAAACGATTCCGGAAATTAAATAAATCTGACGATTACCAACGAATCGGTAAATACATTTTTATGCACAATATTAAAATTCGAATTACATGATACGATTAATACACCGACCGATATATAAGATTTGACAAAATTTAACTTTTTTCAAAATATAATAGTTTATTGTTTAGGTATGAACATTTCAGGACATGAATTAACGTGTTGCTACATGTCCCCGTGTAACAGACTAATACGTTCAAAAAAAAAAAAAAAATGGTCAAGTTCGTAACGTTAATATTATTTTGTTTAAATAAAACGTAGAAATATAGTAAAAGGACGAATAATTCGTTTCTGTACGTATTAAATTATGTCCAGAGTCGTAATGAACTGTACTTTTTTTGATTTCCGTAAAGGTAGGGTACCACAATTTATAGTCACAAAATCGAAACTACTAACAGGGTTACCCAACAAATATTTACGAAAAATATAAACAAAATCAAAATTTAAAAAACCTAGTGGACATCAAAAATAAAAGTAAAATAAGGATATATAGAAATAATAAATTGGCTTACCCGGAAAACGAAAATTCGTGAGAACTGCGAAATGGCAACACGCAGAACACGAAAAACGACGTTCCCCGGCTACGGCTATCTGACGACTAATGCTGTAGTGAGTGACGTACCGCCGTAAACCCCTGGAAAGGGCCCACCCGCTTGATACTTCCCCTTACCTTAACCGCCGACGACGGTTTTCATTCAAGTAATATAAAATTTTATGGTCTGATTATCGGCGTCGTTTTCTACGAAAATTGTTATTACGAACGCGCTTCGCCGTTAAACGTTTCCAGGATCTGATGATTTACGTAAACACACAGAACACGCGCACGTTTTAATCGTCTATCTTCAGACATTTTATTTTTCTCCCGTCATTATTCGTGGCGGTGCTATTATTTTACCGTACGCCTCGGATTTGATTGTTATAAATGCCGTGATTAGCCACTGTATACGATCGCTCCTCCGAATATAAAAAAAATACGCGTTCTCTAACGGTAATAAACACGGTTTATTAAGGCGATTGGAAGTAATGGGATGTTTTCTTTTTGTTTAATTACGAATTTTTACAATCCGTCCTCAATTAACGATCAATTACTAAACGACGAGAAAACGCATGGCCGGAATAGGATGTTTGACGTTATTTTATAAATATGAGGAATCATTATAGACCACTTATGTTTACTTACACAACACGACAAGTCCAACTTTCGTTACCCGTTGACGACAAAATTAACGTTTTACATTAATTATCGACAAACGGTACCCAGTTGTCGAGTTGGTACAATGAAATATAAATCATAGTACTGTTAGAAAACCGATTGAATTATTTCCAAAATCGAAATTCCGTTGCGTTGCGATTTGTAATAGAGGAGCTCGCCTAGAAAACGAATTAAACGGTATGGTAACCTAACGGGCTTGAAAACTCGTATTTACGAGTTTACGACGTAATCTATACGTCGATAGTTATGTGGCTCAACTTTTTTTTCTAATTATTGTTAAAGCTGTTGCCAGTACGGATTGATTTTAGTTAAGGCGGGTGTTGTCATAATAAATTATTACAACAAATAGATGCGGGCGCCAAAAAAAAGTCCACACCCGTGTAATATTATCCATCAAATATAATTCATCTCTAAGTTTTCAGACCCGCAGTTTCGAACAATTTCCGTTTACAAAACCGATAAATCGTTTATACGAAAATGATTAAAAACGTGCAAGAATAAGGGCCCACTCTGCTGCTCCGGTTAGTTTTTATTATCAGAACATAATTAATTGCGACGCAGTTAATCGTTCGATTTGTTCGTTTTAAATCAATTTCCTATAAATATACACAAAAAACCCAGGATCTGTGGTCGCGCGTTCTCAAACTAACGGTTCTACAGTCACGACGTTTTAATTTAAGTCATTTTTAAAAATATTGATACGATTTTTATTATTCGGGGAAAATTATAGTTCGATCATGGTTAAATTATTTTTATTTTTAGTTTCACGTGTCCCAGTCATATTTCGATCGTATTTAAACACGAATTATTATATTACGAAAATGAATGTTTTTGAAAATGAACGAACGGTTGATTGTCGTTTCGACAATGAGTGTTTCACTCATGTTTTATAGAAAATAATGATCGTTATAAAATAAACTACTAGGAGCATCCTCAGTCAATATATTATTACGCTTTAGTTTTTATACCTAATGTAGGATTTATCGTCGTTTTTCAACGGAAAACCGATGTTTCTATTTTGTAATTTTTTCTGGTTTAAAACGAATGAATTTTTTTTCGTTGTTTACGGACATTTTTGTATGTAGAGATGATTTTTTTTGAATAGGACAATATTAACACGCTTTCCGTTCCGATCCGGATAATTGCAGGTAGTTAGTACGGAGCAATTCAAAATTGCGAATAAAATTGTCAAAATATTCATTTCGGACTCGGATAAGTTTCATATTTTCAACAAACTTAAAATGTAATGAACTGCTCGAAATCGTGTTTTCAAATTTACTAATAATGACGAAAGTAATAACCCAAAATCTAATCGAAGTAATCTTTTTTTTCGTTTTCTTGACGAATTAACTCCGGTAAAAGGTCGTTATAAAGCCGAAAATTACGTCGTGCCCGGACCATTTACGCAACGGATATTATTCAAACACGTTTAATAATAAAAAATAGTATTTAATGCATGTCGAACGTGTGCGCGTTGGTCGACAAAAAAACTTCGTTGGACGAGCCCGAACGTATTTTTAGACAACGATCATTTCGGGAATTTATCTTAATATTCTCGGAACTTTTCTTCAATGATTATATTGTAGCCGATATAGCTCTCAACAAGAACAATTTTTAGCGTATAGCATTAATACGTTAATATACGTACGTTTGTATAAAGTGACGACGAAAAGGAAAATTTGCGACGACACGGGCTTTCTCTCGTAAACACGTCGATTAAAATTTAATGGTTCTTGGAAAAACGACTTTCGTAAAGCCGAAATTCTTAGAACTTTTAATAATTACACAAATCATCGTGCTTTTGATTGATACGTTTCGTTACGGTGTCGTGGACGATCAACGTTTTACAATGAACCACGTATATTGTCTCGCATATTTTTATGGAATATATTATATTATAACGACTTAAGTAGATTTCAAAACCGTAATTGTAACATTAAAACTCCAACGTTTTACATTTTTACGTACGCCAACGTCATAACACGCGTATTTGCCAAAATAATTAACCTTTTTTCGACCGTTTGATTATAGTTTTAATACGTGAAAACGCGAGTACGATAATCGATTATTATTTAAAATACCAATGGTCAGTGTCGTACTTAGGCCTGCATTTTTGGGGGAGGAGGTTTAATTTTTAAACTCGGACGACCCTAATAAAACGAGACGTATTATAAATTTGAATAAATTATTCATTTTTAACGAACACGTTATATGTGTTGAAATTTAAAAATATTTTAGGTTTTCGTAATTATCAACTAAAAATATACATCTCGTGAGAAATTAATTCTTTATAAAAATTTTCGGGAAAGGGGTTATCCCCAAAACCGTTAGTACGCCACTGCGAATGGTCCAGTCATCGGAATGATGAGAGGATGTATCGTCCTTCCACTACCGTTTTTTCGATATTTAAAATAATATATATTTTACCTACATAATTATAGAAAAAAAAGAACGTAAAATGATAAATACATTTTTATTAAATCGTTAAAAAATCCGCTTCATCCCCCGTGATTAAATCGTGGGATCGCTCCGCTACTGAGTTTCCCCGACAACACGCTTTCCGAAAATTATCCAATTCCATCGACAAAATAATATACAATCTTACGTTATTAACCGGAATAGTATTTTGATTTCGAAAACACATTTCACAAATCTAAGCATTTTACAATTGAATGTTTGAATAAGTCGCCTACGAAACTTAATACCTATTATTATTTGTTACAGAGCCCGACAAAAAAATCGAATTCCAACTAAGTTTATGTTTAACAAGCGACGATTCGTGGGTTACCGTGCCCAAATATTTGGAATTGATGTATATGATGCGTAACTTTTTAGTGAACGTTGACCCTAGTGGATTGGGTCCCGGAGTGCACACTACTACGTAAGTGGATTTCGATTATTTTTGTGTATTATTTAGAAACAATAATTTTGTATTTTCTTATGAGCAGTGTGAAAGCTTTCGACGTGAAAAACACTGGGAAAGGTCCGGTGTTCACGTTCGAAGTCACTGTGGTCCGGCCATTGTTAACGAACAGTTCGGGTTCGTTGTGTTTTAAC
This sequence comes from Geopemphigus sp. TES_GeoC_2020, assembly GCA_025469175.1. Lineage (NCBI taxonomy): Eukaryota > Metazoa > Arthropoda > Insecta > Hemiptera > Aphididae > Geopemphigus > Geopemphigus sp. TES_GeoC_2020. The sequence goes on from JAIPRN010001470.1 coordinate 14,324, forward strand.
AACGTCGAGTTTAACAAGAATTCGCCAATTAAAAGACACTTCGTATTGGTGCCTAATAATGTCACTTGGGCCAGTAAGTTTGACCACTCCAATTTTTAAAACGAACATAAATTGTGGTGTGAAACGCTCGTTTTATTGTATTTTATTCGCAGGTATCCTCGTACAACATCAAGATTCGGACGTCAACGCTAATTTTTACATGCACTGTGTTCAATTGTTGCCTCAAAAGTCGTGCAAATTTATGGAGTATGGCAAAATGTTTTTAATGAAGTCCAATGAATTCCAAGCCTTTTTTGCCGTTGAGGTACGTTTTAAATCGTTTCTTACTTTTCAGTCGTTATTACTGTTTTATTGTTTACAATTGTCGTCTCAAATACAATTTTAAGAAAAACAAAATAACGTTTTTAAACGTATGACAATAATAATCGAAGTGTGCAGAACTAAAACGGCTATTATTTATTTTTTGTGAAAAAAGTTTAAAGTTATAAATAACCCAACCGAAAATTTATTAGGTTGGGTTATTTATAATAAAATATATTACACAATTTATGTTGTAATTCAATAACGTTTGATCGGTATTAATCATCAGTACGAACTAAGGATTGTTTTAAAATGCCTCAATCCCGAATATTTTTCACATTATTTTCAAAACATTTTCAATAATTTTTTAAACGACTTTGAATAATATCGTGTTAATATCTTCGATTAATTTGTACATTTACGTAGTTACAAGTAATTAGGTAAATATCGAACGATTATTTACTGAATTATTGGTCAATAATAATTCTTGAACCGAGTACATTTATAATTTTTCCCGATGAAATACGTGGGGATTAATAGTTTTTATTTCGCTGCGTATCTTCGAAATAATCGTTTACGTAGTCAAACGTTTTGAAATCAAATCTTTCTAAACGTAGTTCCGAGCTGAACTTTCAACAAATTGAAAATCGGTTTTTAGCACGCGAATATTTTTTTCAATTAGATACGTTAAATACGCTCAATTGTAATTTAAAATAACATTTGGAAAAACTAATTAAAACGAATTCGAAATAAACGTACATTTTTACAATTTAATAATTTGTGTACGATAAATTGAAATTGGTAGTATGTGCTATACACACGTTCTAAGTACAGGTATCTAATATATTATAACGCAATTTTATATTATAGACATTTCGTGAAATTTTGTTCTGGATAATTAACCCTCCTCTTCACCTTCTAAAGTTTTTTCAAAATATTCGTAGAATAAATCGAGATAAATAATATTAGATAGTGTCACTGATTCTTGTTATTTTTTCCACTCCCCTGATGCAAAATAGCGTATCTGTTAAGAACATTATATCGAATTCCTTTTAATTTCACATATTTATTGGACCTGAGTGTATAATTGATAATCCAATACCACCTAAGTGAATAACAAGCCAATTTAGTAAAATAGGAAAACTCCGTGTGTTTATAATCAATTTTACTTACCTTTCTTCGAAGAGAGCGCCAATGATAAAGAATACAATCAAAATTGAAAATCAATAAAACGTATATTTCCCTGAAGTATAAACAATTTATTTATTTGATAAACACGCCTGAAGTTTAGTGGATTTATATTATAGATATCACGTTAATATCACGTTAAATATAAATTAAAAATTTTTGTTTTTCAAAATCAAAATGTTATTTAGATGCTAAACGTTTACGCGTTAATCGATAGAAATGTAACCTCCTCGGAAAAAATTTGGAAATAATTGAACATTTTATGTTTCATTAAATATATTACTTTATGAGTATAATATAATATATTCAATATATAAATAATTGAACCGAAATTATAATTAGAATATTTAATATACTAAAATTAATTTTTCAGTCTTTATTTATAAATTAGTGTATCGAACCAAAAATATATTTTGTTTATTACATTTTAGATTTTATAACGGAACTATATAAAATAATTGTAATTGACGTAAATAAAGAAAAAGCTTAATATTTATTGGTGGGGTTAATAAGTAATATCTTCAGTACTTAATTTGAAGTTAACTAAAATTCATAGTATAAACTTTATTCGACATTTGTGAACTACAGTTCACAAAAGAATCACAGCATGAATCAATGAGATATGAGTGTCTAAATAAATTATATTGGAGGGAACAATGTAAAATTAAAAATTATTTATAAGTCTTTCCAAACATTTTAGTTAGAGTACTTAATTCTAATTTAATACATTTTAATATTTTACAATGTATTTTATTTCTCTTTGTATTAGACAACAATTTGTCTAGACTTATTTTGCGATATATAGTAATTGTATTCGTAGACTATGAATGTAAACGATATAATTTATAAATATATAAATGATATTTTTATATTAGCTGTGGATAAAAAAAGAATAAAAACTATTTCAATATATTTATTAAAAAGATATAAAATTAAAAATAAAACAAATTATTAGGCCATTAATTATAATTAAACGTCAATTTTATTATTTTTAATTAATCAAGTATAATACTGCTGTTTAATATTTAGATAACAGCTTATAAAAATTTGTTTAAATTTATGGTTATCGAGAAATTTCTGACTAAATAGCAGATGTTTACACTTTTTTGTTACAGGAAAATGTTGTATTGGAATTTGTGTTGGCAAAGTATTGGTCAAGTACTTCCAATACAAAATTGTTATATAAGATACAATTTCATGGTGTAGTACCTCATTCTAAAAATTTAGCAATGTATCACGGAATGGGTTTACAATCGGTGATATTGAAGTCTGGTATAAAAAATGAAGAAATTCTCCCTGTTGTTTCATTAAAACATCTCATTACTGTTCTTAAGTAAGTATGCTAATATAATTTTTATTGTAAATTTAATAGACATAATGTTTGCGAATGTAGACGTTACATTTTACGAATCATGTGGAAAATTCATGTTTAAAATACACTGAAAATAAATTAATAACCACTGGAGTGTGGATGATGTGGTGATTCAGTGAGTGGGACAATCAGGTTTAATTAGTAATTAAAAATATTAAAATTGAATATTTTAATTTCGAATTATTCCAATAATTTAAAAGAATATTTCTTTAAATAATTGTCAGTATTTTTTTTATTTATTACTCTATGATAATTAAAACTATAAAGCCATACAGAAATAAATTTTGTTTAAGTTATTAAATGTAAGTAATTATTGAATTTTGATTACTTCAAAAGTAATAAATCTTTACGTGACATTTACAATTTTAAAAAAATCATAATGTTTTATCAAATTTTAATTACCATATATATTTTTTAGACCAAATGAAGGAAAAGTTGTTCCTTTAACTAGTCGAGATGTTATTCCACCACAAAGGCCTATCTATCAATTGAATTTATCTTATACTTTCTCTTTGTCAAAATCTACCGAAGCTTATGCAACTTGTGGATTATTTGGTGAACTTTTGTATGAATGTGAATATGAATCACAATTATGGATGATGTTTGATTCTAATAAACAATACATCTGTGCTGGTGACTCATATGCTAGTGGGGTATTCATCTTTTTTATATAATACCACAAAATGTAAAAAGAAAATGCATTGACATTTATTAACTTAATTACTATTATTGTATAGCATCTATATAAACTAGACAAAGGAGAATATACTATTAAAATGCACGTACGGCATGAACGACGAGAATTATTAGAGAAAATTACAGATTTGCCGATGCAATTGGTACAAAAGTTGCAAAATCAAATATATTTAGATGTCTATAGTAGTCATCATCAAGCTACAATTTTTGGAAAAAAATCATCTAACTTTACTATAACTCCTAAAAGTGATTTGATCTCATTAAATATTGGATCACTTTCTACTGAAAAGTATGCATACATATATATCATTAACATTTTATCATTGTACAAGCTTACCAATTTTTGTTCTTTTGAATTTGTTTTGTAGAATAAACTCATTGAAATTAACAGCAGGTCACTGTTTATCTGGTAATATGTGTTTTAGCAAAGATGAACGTGGGAAAAAAGTTGTAAGTATTATGAAATTAATGACTTCATATGTTTAGAATGGTCTAGTTTCTAGAATGCCATGATTAAACTAAATAAATGTAATGTATTTGTTAATATATAATTATACCTTTGCACATCTTATGTCATATTACTAAATAGGTTTTTAATTTAGAGAAGGAAGGTTCCACCAATACATATTTTAAAAATAATTATAATCGTTATACATTTCTATTATAAATTATAGAAAGAATATTTTTGTTAAAATTTTATTTAGACCGATTTATATTGAGAGGATTTTATGTAAATAATTGTCATTAAAGTTTTATAGTAGGCATTATAATATATATAATTTTAAAATTAGGATTTAAAGAAAACTATAGAATTCAACCTTAGTTCCTAATCATTCGCTAGCCTTGTTTGTGGTCTATAGATTATTGTGTATATTTATAAATAATAATTTATTTACAATTCATAAATTACAATTATGTATTATATATGTATTTAAATATTTAGCATACACCTTTTTGTCATTTTAGGATATTTATGATTTCAAGTATTTTATAACAGATACCTTGAAAATAAAAAATGGACCAAAATCAGTTGAGGAAAATAAGACTAAATTAGAGGAATTCAATGAAGCAATATGTGAAACCAAAATAAATTGGTTAACAAAATTAGGTTTGTTGAGTATTAACAAATTGTTTTTAATATTATAAATAATTGTTCCTAAAATAGTTATATTTATTTATTTTTGTTAGAGTTTGGTCCAGATTCAAAAAGCTTATACGAAAGTTTATGTCAAGAATTTGGAGATAAAAACTCTTCCATACATACATCATGGATACAATGTATTGAACCCGATGATAAAAAAAAATTCCCGAATTTTAAGATCAAAGACTTTGACTTAGAGAAAGTAAATCTTATAATTGCTGCTGCTAATCGCGTTTTGTCCATAATCAACGAAAATGATCTCCTTGCATTTTATGGAATTAAATCTGATCAAAGACCTGAAGCTTCTAAGCTAAAAACGTAATAATGTTATTACTTTATTTCTTTAAATCAAATTTTTAATATTTGAATATTTTAGGATTAACGATCGTTTAAAGAATAATCTTATTGAAGCACTGTGTCGTAAAGGTGCGGCGTTGTGTCAATTAAATTATTATAATTATGTGTACCAAATAGATGTAGAGAATAATGACAAAAGCTTACAAATTATTGATGACATTTGGCTCAAAGTGACCTGTTTTATTTCTCCAGATTCTGATTCAAAGGTGTGTTAAAATATAACATTAATTAATATTTAATTTGTTTGATTCCAATTTTTTTTTTAGAATTTTAATTATTTCAATATTTGGCACGGAGCTGTAAATAAACATTATGGCCGTGTGTTGAAGTCCCTTTTGAAGATGCTGGAAGAAAAAAATATTAAAGAAATCGAAAGTTGTTTGTTGTGGACAGTGAAAGTTATGTTTCAGACTGATGAATCCAAACACTTGGTGGATGCAATTTCAAATGCACTTATTGTACATTATCCAAAAACTTTCCGTCCATTTTGATAAATTGCAATTATATATTCTTGAATATACAAATTTTTAATATAAATAGTAGGTAAATACATTACTTACAAATTACAATATTGTTCTTTTTTTTACATGCTAAAGTAATCTTTATAACATAATTCATTTTTAATAAAATTATCTCAATTTTCAATCATTCATTGTTATATTTATTACAAAACATCTTTTCGCTTTATTTTAATTTGCAATTACTTCGTATTAATTTTAAGAAGCTGAATAGCTGCACAAAAAATAAGAATGAATGAAATTGATTTATACAGCTCAATTAATTTCTGTGAAGTTAGATATACAATTTATATTGTAACTTGTTAAATAAGAAATGAATATCTCGCAGTACTATTTATAAAATATTTTTTATCTGATTAGGTACTAATTGATACTTATGATCATTTTAATTATTCGAGATACTGCGTAAAATATTATCCAAACAAATTTAGAATAATCTATTATTAAGGTAAGTTTGAAATAAATTCTTCGAGACCTAACAAATATTGTACGATATGGTAAAATGTAGAACCATGTTGTTTCCAGTATAATTCTATGATTGATATTGTTTTTAATCAACTTTAAGATGCTACTGACATCTCAGTTAAATTACCATAAGAACCAACAAATGTATTATAAATATATACACAAAAATAATTTATTAATATGAAATAAACGGATATTTCAACAATTATTTATATGTAAAATATTAGCACCCTTAACGGTAACTTAATTTACAAAATATAAGCTCATGAAGTAACTTTTTCAAGTGTATCAGCATATTGAAAATCTGGACAATTTTCGTATTCACACATATCTAAGGCTACTTCACAACTTTCTTTAACCACTATTTTTTGATCATTTAGATACTGTTTTAATATATCGTAACAGTCTTCCGTTGCAATTGCACCTAATGCTTCAGCACATTCATGCCTGACCATATCATTCTGACTTTCATCAATTAACGATTTTTTTAGATAAGGTACACTAAGCGGTGACTGTAATTGTCCCAAAACAAATGCTATTTCATGTTTAAACAATGCACTTCCCTGTGACAACGCTAGAAACACATATTTAATATTAATTATTTATATTTTGTATAATATATTAACAATACTATTTTTTACCTTTAGAAAGTATAATGATACTTTCAGGCGATGCAATATTTCGCAATGAAAACATCGCTTTATATCTATTAAAGAGATTTTCATTTTTATCATTAAGAATGTGTTCAAGTTCTTCTAAGCTTTTTATTTCTGAAGGAGGAGTCGGATCAACAGATCCATAAATATTTTCAATATTTGCTTCATCTTTTGGTAGTAAAAGTCTTTCTAGAGCTAACTGACAAGTTTCGGCTACCTCTATAATGGAGTCATTTTTATATTCTTCTAAAATTGGTATTACATCTTTTTCACCAATTGCTCCCAGCGCTTCGGCTAAAAATATAAATACAAATAAATGTAGAACATAATCAATACTATCGAAGTATATTTATTAAAATAAAATATATTGTCAAAATAAAAATGTTGAGCGAATTTATTTCGCAATAAGGTTTAATATACTAATTACAATATTTGTATGTAACCATAATATATTAAAGTATTTTCGGAGAATGGAACGATAGACAATATATATGTAAAATTCTCTATAATTGATTTTAGTATACATTATAAAATTGTTAAATTTTCATTAAAAATAAGTACCCATTTTGTGCCTTACTATAGTGGCAATTGACAATAACAATCAATGTGTGTATAAAATTATAAATTGTATTGTTTATATATACAATTATGTATAAAATGCATCATAAAAGTACTCAATATATTATTATATATAGTATAAATAAGAAACATTATATTCTAATGAATATTTCTAAACTACGTGTAATTTTCAAAATATCGCAATTACTATTGACAAAGAAATATATCTATGATTAGTTATATATTATAATCAACAATTGTATGTAACATATTGATTAAGGTTTATGAGTATTAAAATAGTTGTTAATAATCTCGTAGTTAAATATTTTTTTTTAATCATATCCTAGTTACAAACACAACTTAATGTTATGATTGAGCTTTGAAAAGTACACAAAGTAAACATAATGCGCTTATCAAAATAACGTTTGTATATGTATAAAAATAGTTATTTGTTTTTAATAAACCCTTGTAAGAATATGATGCGATAAGTGTTAATGTTACAGTATCACACGAGATGTATCACTAACTTTATACAATCCTTTGTCGAATAATACCTGCTTCGTGTCGAACCATAGGCTCTTGTTGGTTGTCTTTGAGTATTTCGATCAAATACGGAATGGCACGTTCATCTCTCATTTGTCCCAAACAGTAAGCCAATTCGTGCTTCAACAGACACGAATCGTCGATAAAACATTTGGCTATGCTTTTAATGGCTAGATCACCACCTAAGTTTTTCAACGTGAACAGTGCGCGGAAACGTTCCTTCATGGGCAATTTTGTGTTGACCAATATGGCACCTATAAGCTTGATGGATTCTTCAGAAGCGTCGTCGACCATTTTTTTTGTTATACAAAAAAAACGTACAAACCGAAAGCTAAATTACAGACCGAATTTGCGTTCGTAATATAAAAACGTATCCGGCCGCAAAACAATTTAAACAGTCGCCGACCAATCAAACACGGGCAATAACTAAATGTAAGTTTAGAATCGATGTATATACTTTTAATATAGTGAAAATAGCAGTCGACTAGATTATATTGCCGATAAATATTGTTGAAGAAACGTATTAGGGAATCAACGTCTTCGAATTAGAACATACTCCAACAAATTTCGTATACACAGAATACTTTGAGTAATAATTTCGTCTCGATCGGTAATCACTAATCTCCACGGCGGTTCGTTGTTATCAATAACGCGAACCAAGTTGACGACGGTTTGGCAAAGAAACCGAATTTCCCTTTATCAAAAATAAAATTCGATCGCCATGTTGGTAATATTCGCCTATCGATCTATAATTTCTCATTTTTTCATTTTCACGTACACAAGTATACGGTGTGTATTATTAATGTACTTAATTATTTGTTAGTATAAAACGTCGTAATATTGGTAAATCGACGTTACTGATCTGAAAAGTGAAGAATCGTGTTCGAACAAGAATACCGGGTGGACTGTTTGGGCTACTGATTCGATGTTTTTGATATAAATCGTTCTTAACTAAAAAAAAAAATAATCATTATCTGACTTTCCAAAATATACATTTGGGTGTGTCCGTCCCGTATCAGTTCAGATGTTATCGAAAACAAACGATCATACTGTTAACAAGGTCTCTTTCGGTTAAGGCGTGTTCCTGTCCAGAAAGTGTCTGTTCGCCTAATCGAAATTCCCGTTTGAAAGTCAATTTGCTCACTCTAAAAGTAAGTACGATCAAGTATTTTTTATTGGCTTTGGTTTATTTATTGTTTTAATCACGCCCCGTGGGTCGTGCATCGATCCGTTCGTTCGTTTTTGTGGTCTAGGGATCGCCCCTGTCCAATTTTCTTTATACACGCTATTCCATTAGCGCCTATGACGACGATTATTGATCCATGGTTGATGAAACGTCCGTGTTATTTATTTTCATGCACTTAACTCAGCGCGATGTCGGAATACTGGCTGATATCAGCTCCTGGAGACAAAACCTGTCAGCAAACATGGGAAACCCTGAACAATGTAACCAGCAAGCAGAATAGCCTGTCCATCAATTATAAATTTCACATACCGGACCTAAAGGTGGGCACGTTGGATCAACTGGTCGGTTTGTCAGATGATTTGGGAAAGTTGGATAGCTTTGTCGATCAAGTCACCCATAAGGTGGCATCTTATTTGGGCGAGGTACTGGAAGACCAACGAGACAAGCTGCAAGAGAACTTGATGGCCAATAATGGTACGTATTATTTAGAATGGTTTTTTCCAACCCATTGAATAACAATGACGAAAACCCAATGTAGCTCAAGTGACTTGTCTCTGTAGTGTACTTACCTGTCCTACTTACTTTTTTTGAAATATTATTATTTATATCCTGGATTTTTATTGGTCATTTTAGTTAAGTTTTTCCTTTACCCTTGCATCCATGTGTCAATACAAATATATCTAAATATAATATTTTTAATAACTTATTTGTCATTTGTAATGGAAAAACATTAAAAGCTAAAAGGGCCAAAAAAAAGTTTTAAAAATTAAAACTGCACTATATATTTTATTTTATTAGAAAAATGAAATTTCGTTATATTATTATAGCGTAAGTCATATTTATTGATTATATGGTTTAAATATATTAACGTTTTCAACAACAAGCCAAAATGAAGAACTAATGCATCCAATAGGTGGTTGCGTGTGTGCGTGTTCACAGTTTATTTTTTCTATATTGTGATCATATATAGATGTACATTTTTAGAGCACAACTTTAAAATATAAAACTATTAATGTTCTATCAATTTGTTTCTTATAGTATTCTATTAACTATTAACATGTTTTGGAACCTCAATACTATTATGTTTAGTTATTAAATTATTTTCACCGAATATTTCTAATAATTCGCGAGTTTTTTCATAATTATTAATTTCTATTATTTCAGTTGATGATTAAAATTAATTATTTTTAATGTACATATGAAAATGTATTAGGTTCCAAAAATTATTATTTTATTCTTCTGTCATTCTAGTGTAATTATATAATTGGTAGTTCTTTTGGTGGACCAAGATACAAATTAATAATTAATTTTTTATTAATACAATTTATTTGAATTCTAAAATTTTATAACTTATGAAGAAGATAAAATTGATTTATGTATATGATTTGTTAATAGCTTTTTTTTTAAAAACTAATACTTGTTCTTTTACAACATTAATCATTTGACATCTAATTTTATACATTGACAAAAATGAAGGAAGTATTTTATTCAATTTATATTTATCTACATTATTGAGCATAATTATTTTAATAAATTAGATAAATAAAATTGAATAGAAAATTTAATTTTTAGGTATTGCTAAAAATCAATTCAAAATACACTAGGTATTTTATTTAATTTTAAATTTAAGATAGAAATATTGCTTAGTTTAGAAAACTTAAAATGATTATTTCTTAACTTTCTACGTTAAATATGTCATGTAATACATATGACCCTAGTGGGTAAATCTAGATAGAAATTTAGAAAAAGGCTCATTTATATTATGATTGGTCTACACATAGTGCCATGTAGCCATATTAAGTTAGTGAGATAGGCCTATGACTTTTTTTCTGTTGGCGATTGCAAAAAGTAAAAGCTTTGTTATGGGTTTGTTGTGTGTGGCGTTGGACACAGCATTGTCTTGAGAGTCGTGGGCCGTGTGCTGGGAAGAGCCCGCCTTGAGCTATTCAAAGTCCAGATGGCCGACAGGCGTGTGTCTAACGTCCCAAGGTAAGCGGCTGCTTTTAGTAGGATGCTTCATGCAGTGTTGGCTTGTGGTTTCGTTTTTCAAATTGTAGTTTCCTTATTGTTTTTGAATGCATTTCTACTGAAGTTAGCATTGTTACATTTTATATTTAACTATTATAAATATACACTGTTTTATTGATTAAATTGAAAATCTAAGCGCAATTGATCATGTATGGTAATGGAAATTAATAAAAACTAAATAGTCTAGGCATCATTAACTATTTAAAATATATAATAAATTAAAAAAAATTATATGATTTTAGTAAACATGTATTTGTTTTTGTTAGTTACATTACATTAATTGATTATTCAAAAAAGCCAATCAAATAACTATTACCTAAAAAAAACCTGTATATTAAGAGTATTTATATACTGTTTTAAATAGTTAGTTTTTTAAAATATAATTTTTATTTTTTAGTCAAACTTTGTTTTTTGTGTTAAGAAATATTAAATTATATATTTATTTACATCAAAATACCGTCTGTGGTTATTATAAAAATGATTTAAAATAAATAATATATGTACAATTGAATTAAAAATTTTATACACTATAAGTAAGAGGAAATTTTATTAGATTAGTTATCTAAGATTATCATTTCTCATACATACATTCTTTTAAGTATGTTCCAAATAAATATTGCAGTGTTTTAGAAATGTTGATATTTATATAGTATAAAAATTAAAAATTTCAAAGTAATATGTGTGTAGTTAAATATAAATCTTAAGCTTAAGTTGGGTATATTATGTATATTTTAACTTTTAAAGAGGGCGGAGACAACTAATTAAAACTAATTAGTCCTTTATATTTATGCTATTGAATTATACATGTTTTTCTGAGTTCGTCGAATTAATAGTTAATTAATTATTATTTAACCAAATAGAACATTTTATGTTATTTTTATTAAAATCAATAAATGACAAATAGGTATAGTTTATTATCATATATACTGCAATATTCTGAAACAAATAGAATAAAACATTTAAATACTTATATCTAAAATTAACCAAAGTTTTATTCCTTTTTTAAATTTTGGTTTCCATTGTTATTAACAATGTTATTAAAGTTACGCGCTGTAGTTTTAAAATAGTAACACTTAAATTACTTAGTAGAAAAATGTATTGATCTATTACAAGGTTTAAAACGAACATTATCTACGATCTTCCTGATTAATTTTATTATTTAAAATATATTTAATGTATAACATATACCAAAGTAAGTCATACAAATTGAAGATAATGTTTACTAAAACTTTAGAATAGATTACTGTATTTTAAACATTGACATAAAACATTTTTTTTTATATAATCTATAGAATGTATTTTATACTAAGTTATGTTTGTGTGCAACTATGATATATATTTCAGTGTAATGTGGTACTTTTGTAATTGTTAATTTTTTATTTATAAAAAATAAAAAGTAATAACGTGTTCTTGAAACGAATTAAACATTTAAATAAAAACTATTGTTCGAAATTGTTTTTAATTAAAGCAGCTTTATTGCTACAATTTCTTAGTAGGTACCTAAATCAAATGTTTAATTGCACAATAGGCTTTTGCACATAATCGTTTGTATTTCACGAAGGTTTGTTTTTACAATACATTTTGACACGTTATTTTTTATGCCTTGTTTTTATTTTAAGTAAACTAGTTATTTTATTTTTAACGACTTAATCAAAGAATATGTATTTCACGAATAAAAATAATATTAGAATTATTTTACATTATATTCTTATATCGAAAATATCCATTTTTAACGTTCATATAATTTATACTTTTATAATATATTTTATTGATTGGCAATATTATTATGTCAGTTACCTAAGAGTCTAGTAATGTTTTTAAGATAAAATATTTTTATGTATAAATAACTGTGATAAATTATTTTTATAGAAAATTTGAAATTCATAGATAAATAATTGTATAATATAAAAATAAAAGAAATTGTAACATTTTGGTGTATCTGAATCAGGGCATGGAACAGTTTTTAATTTTAATTTGTAATTTACTGTTCAGTATTTAATATTTTAAATTTGATTTTCTTTAAAATTTTAACTGAAAACAAAATTTAACTTCTATTGTACAAAACTTTCTTCTTTAACAATGAATAAATTATGCCTTATATAAAAAAATTTAATTGGCCATCGTTCACTAGAATATTATTCAGTTTGAACAATCACCGAATGATCACCATGTGTTAGTTTTGTTAATTTGTGATAAAACTAGAGACAAATATTTAGAATTTAACATGTACATACATAAAAAAAAGATTAATGTAAGAAAAATTATTTATAACGATGTTGTCATATTAATTTGACCATTTAATAATACAATTTTTAAAAAAATGCTATATTATTTTAATTTTTTTTTATTTATTTATTTATTTTCATTGTTACGATTTGTGTCTGTTTCATGCTCTGCATCAGTTGATTATTGTTGATAAAATATTAATGAATATTACTTACAGTTGAGTACAACTTATTATTGTTTTAGGAGACCTTGCTGTCTACTTAACTCATTTCCAATGGGATATGGCTAAATATCCAATTAAACAGTCGTTGCGTAATATAGCTGACATAATCAGTAAACAGGTAGGCCAAATTGATGCAGACCTTAAAACCAAATCGTCAGTGTACAATAATCTTAAGAGCAGTCTACAAAACATGGAAAAAAAACAAACTGGTAGTTTGTTAACAAGAAATTTGGCTGATATTGTACGTAAGGAACATTTTATACAAGATTCTGAGTACCTTACCACATTGCTAGTTGTTGTGCCCAAGTAATTAAAATGATTTCATTTTGTTAATTCTAAGCACGTGCATTGTAAAATATATTTTATTTTATTAGATCAGGATTTACTGATTGGAATCAAAACTACGAGAAATTGACCGATATGATTGTACCTCGTTCAAGCCAATTAGTTACTCAAGACAATGATTATGGATTGTTTACAGTTACATTATTCAAGAAAGTGGCTGAAGAATTCAAACATCATGCTAGAGAGAAAAAGTATGCCTTGTATATTTTAATAATTTAATATACGTATTTGTAAATCGTAAAAAAGATGATTTACTATATTTGATGAAAGTCTATATAATTTGTATCAGTTTTAAAAACGATAAAAAATAAAAATATTTAATTACGTTTTATCGATATATAATGTAGTATTTCTAAATTGAAATATTCAAATAGGTACGAGTTTTATTAATAATTATCTATTGAAATATGTCTGTCATGTAACACTTCGTGATAATTAATGATGGATTTATATTTTTTTTAAATTTAACTTTTATTAATATATCGTACAAATAAGATATAAAATATATAATTTTAAACGTAATGTAACGGTGGTTTAAATATATTACAGAATCTAACAAAGAAAAATTGTTTAATACGAATTTAATAGTTTTCTTTATTGTCATATTTAAGGTTTATTGTACGAGAGTTCACTTACAATGAAGTGGAACTCGCTGCTGGTAAAAACGAAATCTCTAAGTTAGTAACAGACAAGAAAAAGCAATTTGTAAGTACTTATGCAGCCACGGAGATTATAAACTGAGTTATAAATATAATTTTATTAAGGGTCCGTTGGTACGATGGTTAAAAGTCAATTTCAGCGAATGTTTTTGTGCTTGGATTCATGTGAAAGCTCTTCGTGTATTTGTTGAATCCGTATTAAGGTAAGGCGAATATGAAAATTATTCGGAACACTAAAGACGTTTTCAAAATATTTTCACACAGATATGGCCTACCTGTTAATTTCCAAGCCATGTTATTGCATCCCAATAAAAAGAATACTAAACGGCTGAGAGATGTTTTACATCAATTATACGGACATTTGGACAGTAGTGCTCAACAAGGTGGTGCATCTGGCGCACATGATGTATGTATAAAAAAAAAACGCGATAACCAATTTTTATGCTCTTCACTATCGTTTTTATTTATTTTAGAGTGTTGATATACCTGGACTTGGTTTTGGTCAAGCTGAATACTTCCCATATGTTTATTATAAAATTAATATAGATATGGTTGACGCCAAAGCGTAAGATTTAGTTTTGAATCAAAATCACCCCATCGTTTCAATGTATTAAAAATACGTATATATTTTTTTTTAATTTGCACAACATTAAAATAATCATAATCGAATCATTTTGCTGTCGGAATATTTGTAATAATATTACAACGTTTTCCATTCATTGATATCATTATTATATTATTAGCCTATCTATACATTCCTTTACCATGCTATTAAACGTTTAATTATTATTTTTGAAAGCAATATTTTCTAAACATGTTTTAATACCGTTACATTATTTGTTGTTTAATGTTTTTGAGTTGTTGGAAAATATTTTATTTTATTGAATTTTAAAAAAAAATATATTATTTATTTTAATAAGTATAAATAGGTTGGTAGAACTTAAATATGTTAATTATTATTAAACCATAAACATAAAATGTAATTGGAAATTTTATTGTAAATATCCCATTCATGATCCTTCAGTAGTACTGACAATGTAGAGACGTTATTCCGTTTTTTGTTTTGAGATTGTACACATTTTTTAACTTAAAATTATATTTAGTGTAAGATATATCAAGGGCTTCAGAGGCATAATTGATCAATGATGAGTTATCGTCAAATTTTACTCGGGAATAATAATGAAAACGCGACCATTTTAATAATTTGTTGTAATTATTTATTGAGAATTTCGAAAAGTAAACGAAAAACATTGTATGTTGTATGTACCCTGTACTGGAATTAATTTCGATGTATTCGATTGCTAATCATTTCTCTCGATAGTTTAAAACTTTAATAGGAATCAAATGTAAGTCTAATTGGGCGAGTTTAAAATAGAACACTTTTGTTTTTTTTATCGTCATTTCGTTCTTCTAAAGTAATATAATTATTTATTCGCCGGAGAATTTTCGAATACTTTTTGTCACGATCTGATCAAATATTTCGTTGAAATATAATTTCGAATTACGACGTGTCTATAGTTTAAATTGCACTTAATGCATATCCTTAGCCGGCTGTATCTATTAATATTCATTGAGAAATGAATATGCAATTTTTGTTTATAATTGTTCTGCATAATGCTAACAATGTACAATAATTTTAATGTCTGCTTCTGAATCCCTCTAATGTTATTATTATTAATATTATTGAGCGCAAATTATTGTTTTTATTATTATTATTATTTGATATCAATAACGCGTACCATTTATTTTAATATTTAATTCGGATTCGTTAAATAATAACGTGTTACAAAAACATTCCTACAAGAGACGCAACTTATTAAGTAGATTATAATAACCAAATTTTAACATTGTGTACAACGTGGTTAATTATTTTTGTTGAATTGTGTATAATAAAAAAATATTTAAAAAGAAAATACGTTTATGAGAATCGAATTAAATTAATTATTTGCGAGAAACGAAACTTTGTGCGAGTCAAATGACGGGTAACGACCGTATGGCGGTTTAAAACGTCGCATAAAAGAATTAAAACAGATGCGATTATATTGCGTTTTATTTGAAATCAATACGTCGATATTATAGTCATTTGTTGCAAAACTGTGATATCTTCGTGAAAGTGTCATGTTGTTCATTTACTCTGCACACTCTCTTGTACGAGACACTGAAAATAGTAAAGACAATCGAAATATATAATGTTAACACTAAACACTACCAAGATAATACCATTTGTTAATTTTGTAAAAACAAATGAGTTATAAAAAGAAGTTAATAAATATTTTTTTTTTTGTCGATAAAAGTAAAAGAAAAACCATTTAATCGCGATAAAAATTTAAAAACTTCGAGTAAAATATTTAATTTTAAACATTTACAACGCATTTATTTTATTTTTGACAAAATGCGAATAACGTTTCAATATAAATTTTTTCGTAATTTTACTAAAAAGAATGCGTTTTGGTAACATTTTAAGTTATGTCATAGGAATTCAGTTTCATAGCAAAACACTTCACTATCCATACGATACGGATTTTATGATTTAAGCGAAGTAAATTGTTTTGGTATTTCGGTCTATATTATATTGTTAGTAAATAGTTGTGTAAATACTGAGGGGTGCGTTGAAAATATCGTTCGGACTATTTTGTGGATTTTATTCAATATCAGACCAAATCTATCGTTTTTGTGTAAATATCATTTTTAAAATCTAATTATTTTCTTACGTTCAGCTCATCAATTTCAACGTCCCAGTTTTTTGCAGCGATTTTCGGCACAACTTCGCAAAATAATTGAACAATTTTTTTGACATTTTCTTGGAAAACTTTTATAACGTTGGCCACATTGACTTTTTCCGTCGCTTCTCTCCAGCAATCGTAGTCTGTGGCCATGGCCACAGAAGCGTATAGCAAGCCCATTTCTTTCGCCAATACAACCTAAAATCGGAGTAGCTCATTAATAGTGTAGCGGGGTGACAACACCAGTAGGCATTAGCAGCGAATTACCTCTGGAGTGAGTGTCATATTGACCAAATCGGCGTTCCATGTACGATATAAGTTACATTCGGCTTTTGTCGAGAACCTAGGCCCTTCGATGACTACAGCCGTGCCTGATTGATGTACGTGGATACCGATGTTTCTGGCTGTTTCAATAATAATAGCCCTGGTGACTGGACAAAATGAAGGTTCCATAGGTATATGCACGACTTTATCATCCTTCCTGAACATGGTCAGCTCTCTGCTTTTGGTTCTGTGTACACACAGCGTATATACGATGACAAAGTCAAATGACGCTAATGTATATGTATACAGATATGTATGGATCGGAACGCGTGACTTACAAATCGATGAATGAGTCTAAAACGACTAAATCGCCTGGCTTGATTTCCTCTTTCAAAGAACCAGTTGCTGATGACGCGATAATGTGAGTGCATCCTAGATGCTTCAGGGCCCAGATGTTGGCACGATAGTTGATGTTGGATGGACTTATTGTGTGCTTACGTCCGTGTCTACAGAACCAATATTAGTTACTTACGGATTAACGGGCGCGTGCGATCAATATATATATATATATATATATATTCGGAGGGTGTGAAGGGTATATAGATGTGTAGGAAGTGACGACAACCTGGCTAACAGGACGCATTCGATACCATTGAGCTTGCCGCTGATGAGCGAGTCAGATGGGTCGCCGTAAGGAGTGTTCACTATTTGTTCGGTCGCGTCTTCGAAGAAATTCGGGTCGTCCAATCCGGATCCGCCGATTATGCCTATCTGTCGGTACGTCGATGGAAGGAAGGGACGAAAATCAGAACAAAAAACGTAAATTAACGACACGTGTTTCGTCGTAAAACCATTCGACCAACTCACTTTCACGTTGTATTTCATGTTTTCCCGTCCGCGTTGGCCGTTCGTCGTTTAGCCGCGCGATCGGACACTGGTACACTGCGCCTAGGCCTTAGTCCACCGCTGAAAACGTTACGGGAAAAGCACCTCGGGTGAGAATGTTCGAGACGAAAGGCAACGGACGTTCTTACGGGCCGATTCAACAAGTGGTTTTCGTGGTCCCCTTCTGCCTCTCACCCGTGGCCGCCGGTAACGGACGGATAACGTTCGAGCGAGCAATTTATGTTATATCATTCGTTCGTAAATGCCAATCGCACCGAACAGATAACGGCGGCAATTTAGTTACGACGAACCGGTCGCGATAAACGTTAATTGACGCGACGAACGTCGAAAATAATCGTAGTACTGGCGTCTAACCCGACGAAACTTAATATATAGATTAACGACGCTGTTATCAGCGGCGAAACCGGTGGCTCATCTGTGGGAGTGATGAGTGGGCACGCAGAAGTCGCGGGATGGCGCGACGGTATTTTTTATGAACGGTTTGTTCGTATAATGCGAAGGTATAGCGCGGAAAAGCTACGAACGTGACGGCAAACGACGGTCAATTTATTAACCCGAAGCGAAACGTTAACATTAGCGAAAACGATTTGACGATTGGGGGGAGGGGAAATGTTCGCGAACGAACATTTCGGGAAATGAATGGAAAAGGAAATTCGGACACGGGATCGAGAAGAAAAATTGTTACGTTCGAATTCCGATTTTTTCCGGAAATACGTGTTTATTTTTATTTCGAACCGAATAGCGCCGTAACGTCGAAACGTTTTCTTTACGTTTATATATATATATATAGATATTCGACGTACGATTTGTTTGAATTTTTAAAAAAAACCCTTCCACGGAAAGTCGATGTAAATTTGTTGTCCCTTCTTCGCCAAAAGACACAAATTTTCATTTGGACATCATTTAGCGCGATATTATTCGTCAGTAATAAACATTTCGAACGCCTTTGTAGGGTAGTCATTAATAACGTTATCGATTTATCTGCGCTTTCAAAAATTAAACATACGAAACACGAAAAAAGTGTCATTGATATTTTCGTTTCTGCCGCCACCAAAATAAAACGTAGAAACGAACACGCCACTGAGGCGGCCTCAATCGCAGCGGCTATTACGAAGACAATTTGTCTAAAACGTGTTTCCGATAATTGTAACGAATCGAGTAGATACAAAGATCGACATTTCGTAAATAAAGCGATTTTAATACATTTCGTGTATAGGCATTCGTGAAGTGCCACTAGTTATAGTTTTGTATTTATCCACGCGTAGTTAAAAACATTAGCCTTTTTAAATTAAAAAAAAAAAAACACTACGCACGATAAAAGATTCGGAGGAGTACACGTAAAACGCACGTTATATACGTGTAATTCTGGTTAATCATATTTATGTCGTAATTATTTATATAATACGCGATACATTCCGTGAGAAATTGAAACGATTGATTTTAAGTGTATGTATGTACACAATCGGTTTATATAGAGTATAGAAAATGTGCAACGCGCGAGCGGTGGAAAACGAAACGTCGACGATTTAATAAAATCGGTATTTATTTAATTTGAAGAAAACGGCGAATATGTTTCGATATTATATTACAAAACCTCACGTACTCGTGCTAGAAGATTCCCCACGTCGTTTCGAGCAGGTCATTCGGAAACGGAGCTGTTGGTAATACTCGATAGATTAGATTTAATTAAATTTCGTAGTCGCATTATTACCGGAGATTATGCGAAAATATATTAGTACATTGCTACGTCTCGCGTAATCTGCGCCATGCTGATATTGCTGTCGAAAGTGATCGTCTTATAGCGTAAAACGTTTTTTTCTTTTTTTTTCTTTTGTATTCGTTTTTTTTCCGACGCGTAATATGAAATGTTCAAAACTCGAACGAACATTTTAGGATAGCCGTCTCTCTTTTACAATTCCACACCGACTATGCCTATATATTTATATACGTATTATATATGTACACGGATACCCATTAAAACGGAGAATTATAATTATTAGCGAATAAATTATATTAACCTTACGGTATTAAATTACGTGCATGTACACACAACCTAATACCGTATACCTAATTATTTTAGTACTTACGCGTGCCTACCTAATATAATTCGGTAATAATAAATTTGTAATTCCTCGTCAAACGGTAAAGGCAAATTTGTTCGATTATTTTTCAATATTAACGTCGGAAGTATATTCGAAAAATAAAACCGAATATTTCGTTTTATGATACCAACGATCGTTACAGCCGCTTATCGTTCGCAAATAAGTATAAAAAAGTGTAATCGCGTCGTTTTGTGAAGTCTATTATCGCTTAAAATAAATTTATATTAGAGTATATTAAATTTAATTAATTTACCGATAGATATTTAATATTTTTGTTCGCGTTGTTTGAGATCATAATTTTTTTTTTTATAATCATTTACATTCATTTATACATATATCTATATTGTAGACATAGTTACTTGAACGAATTTTAAAACGAAATTATTGTTGGAAATGGAATTACGCGTTCGAAAAATTGAATTCAAATACCAAATATATTATAATATATCAAGCTTTAAATATTCCGAACAATATGTAAGTCGTAACAAATTTGTTCGCATAATATATATATATAATATAGTTTACAGTTATATAATGTCATATTCAAGTTTGTGACGTCATCATAATATAAAAAACAAAAAAAAACTGGATAAAATCGATAAAATAATTGTTTACAGTATATTGAAATTCGAAACCGTAGAACCTATACGGAAAAAAATGTACGTATAAAGTTTTCGAGTATATTCCGGGAAGAAAGGCATTTTCTTGTGCCTTTGTCGAGAAATCTCAATAATAAGCCCACAACGAAACGTAATATAATTTACGAATTTACTACGGTTTCTTCGTACAAAATCTAAATGAACGACGCATACAAGTTGTAATAAGCGTTATATTTCATCGCTGCCGCGTTAAATTTCGCCCATTGGTCGTTGGCGTGATGTTGGTTATTTACTTTTTAAGGGGCGACTGGAGGTGTCGGAAACCATGTGTCAAATACACGCGTGAAGAGATTTCGCTCACCACATCTCCTTTATATTTACAACAAATCTAAAACCCAATGTAACTTAAGTATACATTGATACAATTACAATGATATAATATATTACGCGAGTAGAATAAAACACGAAATTCACGCATAGTTTCTCGTAGTTTAGTTGTATTCAAACTCATTTCTCAAATAACGGCCTACTTGGCCTACTCCAATAAAAATCGGACATATTTAACGTATTAAAAAACGTAAAATAATAACGATCGAAACTTTGAAGCCGTAAATTGTATAAACGGTAATCGTGATACCAGGGGCGTATTTAGAAAAACATTTTTGAGGAGGACGGGACTGAGATTTTGAGCAAGTCTGTGAGTTATTACTTATTTTTGGTCCAGGACTAGACCTTAAAAAATAGAAATTTCAGAGGATTCCCGGCTCTCTCAGCCACCCCGCCCCCCCCATCCATAAATACGTCTTCGCGTGATATACTTTATATCGGCGTTATATTTTCTTGTAACACGATCTTTATTAATTGTCGTGTGACGTGGGTACGTGCATTGTGTAAAACGTGTAAGGAACATATGTCGAACGAAATCGTTACAAACGTATCGGAAATAAATTCGTAAACGCGGTAAAAAAAAACTGGGTAGACAACGTCTTGTTTGTAATTGACTGTCGCGGGCCGTAAGTTTCGACCGAAAAGGTATAGAAGTTACGTAATTTTCTAGACAATATACGTTTTTATTTCCGCGGTCGCCGTTAATGCAGTAATTTTTAAGAAGAAAAAAAAATCAAGCGGCGAAGACGAACCGCCGCGTAATTAGAAAACGGACGTTTTTTTTTTCGGGCCGAGAATATATTTACGATATTACGTACTTACGTGGTCCGCGTCTTTTTAACAATATAAAAATCTCTAATACAACAATACGCGTATTCTATAAAAATCCTAAATATATATATATATTTTTTTTTCTTTTCGTTATTTATTACAATAATTAAAATTGGGAATAATGGGAATAATAAAATAATCTTTTTTGAATCACATATTAATAATATACTCGTGTATATATATAATACATTACATAATACATACTTCAAAGTATACGGGCGCGCTCGTACGAATATTTTTTTTTCAAATACGCGTTTTATTAAAAAAACGTACTTTTAATTTATTATTCCCAAAATGTCCGAGGGCGATGGTTATGGGACGTATTCCATGACTATAGTTCTCGTCGAATTTGTAGTTGAAACTCTACGAGAACGGCATCACATTTCCTGTTTGTTGAGGCTTACGGGAATGTCGTGTATGAAAAAACGAATTCTCGTACGTAACGACCGAGCAAATGTGGCCGTTCGGTATTTTATTGCCACGCCAATTAGTGCAGTGACGATAATTACCGTACACCGGTAGGATATTGGAATTTTCGACGTAACCGGGTGGTTAATACCTATTTGGTACCGCTGGTTCGGTTTTCTGTTATCGATTTCGTATGTTATACGGTAATCAGTGGCGGCTCGCGTTATCGAGCGCCCGTTAGATTAAACCGAAAACAAACACGAAGAACTTTTCGCCTAATCGTTTAACGCGAGCGACTTGTCACTTCCTTAACGTAATCGTAGGTGTATGCCATATACAAATATACGA
This sequence comes from Geopemphigus sp. TES_GeoC_2020, assembly GCA_025469175.1. Taxonomy (NCBI): domain Eukaryota; kingdom Metazoa; phylum Arthropoda; class Insecta; order Hemiptera; family Aphididae; genus Geopemphigus; species Geopemphigus sp. TES_GeoC_2020. The sequence goes on from JAIPRN010001470.1 coordinate 37,353, forward strand.
CAATTCCTTAAAGAATTAATCAGTTTTATTATCCACTCGTCTTTTTATAAGTTTCCGTTATTATATTTCATAAATATACAAGCCGGGTCTGGGTTGGGTCGGTGGGTTCGGTCAAATTGGTTCGAGTCGTGTCGGTTTGGGTTTTAGGTTGCTCCTCGGAGAACTCACCTCGTCGCGGTGAGAGGGCTGGAACGAGTGTTTCGGCGGTCCGATCAAGACCGTTCCGAGTCGGTTTTTACTGTAATTAATTAGGACCGGTAAAGCTCGAGGGAATCTACTGGGATCGGATAATCCTCTCGTTTTCGCTTGACCTTCGGGCCGGATAGAAGGAAAGGTTTAGACATTGACTATTTCGGACGCAACCCGGGAGGTGAGCAAGTGGCTGACGGATGGACTTGGTGCGCCGGATTGACTGTGGAAATGGATCGGCGATAGGTATTTTGACACAGTGGGTACGGGTGCGGTACGCGGGATGCACGGTCCTTTCTACTCTCAGGAGTTGCACGTAGCGGTCCGTTCGGGTGTTGGATGATTGTTGGACGGGACGGCCCCGGCTTAATGGTTGAAACACCAGGTGAAAGGCGGCAAACACCGCGGACAATATACGTGTCTCGTGTCCTTTAATTATACGTCATGTTTATTGTAACGTTAATGTTACGTAAATGTTTATAGGGGCAGTGTGGTCGGGAGGGGGGAAGCAGTGAAGATTGTTTAAAAGGTATAGATTTTTCAGTGTTTTTTCGTACAATAAACGGCGACGTCCCTACTGGCTGATGCGATTGTGTTAAGGCTTTCCAGCCAACGAACGCGTAACGTCGGGTGATGAACAAATTAAAAAAAAGGTAAGGTTCCAGTTATTTTTTACGTTGGGTTAGGTTAAGTTTGAATTAGGTTTGCGCTTAGCGGCCAAGTTTTGTTGATTGGATGGGGTATGTCTGCCATTTCTGGGGCGTTCGGTCCAATCGCTAGCGTGACGTGATGTAATATATTTTTATTTTGAAATTATAAAAAAATCAATTACGCGCGACGTATAATATAATATAGTCGAAATTCATTTAGAATATATTATTATCAAAACGTATATAATAAATGTATATATATTATATTTTTTTCGTGTACGCACGATGAAAAACGAATTTTCAATTTCCATAAAACCCGAGCGGTAATCGTATTCGAACACGTATTTTACAAAATATGATAATTTATTTTGGTCGCCCCGCCCGCCGTATTGCCGAAACGTTTTATGGGCCTCTAACGCGCGTCCGTGTTCGTCGCGGACGAATCTTCCGTTATAATATATATTATATTCAATTCGGTTCAATGTTTCTTAATCTTTCTGTTGCGGGATGACTCTGAAATTTTTTATTTCGTTTTTTTGATGACCGAATTTAACGTCTATTCTTGTTTTAAACGAACGCTCGTAAAGAATTACCGCACGTTGTGTACGAACATCATTTATAACTTACGTACGTATACGCAATTTTCTAAAATTTCATACGTTTTTCTCTGTTTACGGCAATCGAGTATATCCTTTTATTTCTATCGTTGACACCGCTGTACGTTCGCGTTTATTATAGTTGAAAATACGTTTAGGAAACACCGACGGTACGAATTTCATTAAAATAATGTCATTCGTTGGGTCGATAAAAGCGACTGCTAGCCTGTGTATAGAATCGACATATTGTGTATACTTAATAATGTTAGTAAAATATTTAATATAATTAGAACGCGCCTAATGTAGAATATCGGTTTATTATCGGCGTATAATACATTATTAACAGTACACGGACTATATAAAAAAGGAGATATTTGGACGAAATTGTAAAAGAAAATAAGAAAAAGGAATAACATTCTTTTTATGGAATTCTTTCATAAACTTCATTCTTTCTCCCTGAATGGACTTTCTCCATTCGAGTTGAGAATTTACCGACTAGTTTATATAATATCATCGATGGTGGCGTGTAATCTGTCCATTTCTAGAAATATAGCATTTTTCCAACGGTAGTCAATTGTGGAAAATGAAGTCACTCCCAGGCACGTTGTTAACTTCTATATATATAAGCCGAGCGGTTTTATGTGCGTCCGCAGCGACTAGTGCGGGTGACTGGACACGTGCGGACGTGTTTTTTCGCCCTCTCGCACCCCTCTCCTTGTCAGTAACAAATGCTCGACCACAGTGACGAGTCTCGGAGAGGGCATCTTCTATTCGCGTAGCTTATATAGGAAAGTGGGGTAGGTCGAAGACGTCGTTTGTGTATACACACACACACACACACAAATATATATATATGTATACAATTTTATATAGTTGCTACGAGCTGTCGACGGCATTGAGGGGGGGGGAGGTATTATGCCGTGGACCATCTCTTCCCTCCTATTACATTTGTACATTGCATTTATACATTGTCGTTTAGGGGAGGTCATCGCGCACCACAAATCCAGAAATCCTTTTCTAAACGCGTTGGCCACGTCTTCCGAATGTTCCCCTACCCCTACCACAGCTGAGACTTACCACTTAACAGCGATGAAAACTGCCACAATGTCATCGAAAGTCATCAATAAGAGATGTTTTCCTAAAACACGTTTGAAAAGACGAAATCGTTTATGTAATAACGAATATTCGATTAAAAACAAATTAAAAAAAAAAATTTTGTATACGGCATTAAAGGTCTAAAGGTAAAATACTACGAACGTTATAATAATGTTACAAACGAATTATAATATTAAAAGACTCGGGCACGCGTCTTACGTGTAAGTCTGTAATTTACTGGTCGTCATTATGTCATTAAAGTATGTAATTGAACAATAATCTTCTTAAAAAGTGTTTGTTTAATGTCTCATAAGAACTTTGGAAAACAGGTTGAATTTACAAAATTTTCTGGTAATTGTTTTTCCTGTAGGTCCATGCGGTCGTAATCCATGTGCGATATTTTACTTTCACGTGTTTCCATATATTATTTGTGTGTGTCTATTGCTACGGTTGACTAATTGGCGTAGAAAACCACGAATTTTTTACGTACGCGAAAATTGTCGTTTCTTGTTTTATTTTTATAATTTGTCTATGTAATTCATTCGTGTTACAGATTTTGAAAAATACTGAACAACACCGTGACTAACAAGTACCGAGCACATACTACATGATAAATGGTACAGCGTACGTGTTGAAAATACGTTTATTTAAAATAAGCCGTTACACGGGCTATTATTTCAGCCCGCAGGTAGACGAGCGCGCGTGATTACACGTTCACAAAACTGCAGTTTATAGTAATGGCCGTTTTTGATTCGGCGGGGAAACGTTGTACTGCGTCGTCGAGGCCCGGGGGTGGCGTGAAAGTCGGACGTACTCAATTATATGTAAAGGGTATGGAATACGATTTGAAGTTGATCGAATTGGTAAGAGGGAACGTCCAAGTACGTCCAAGTGTGCGCCAAAACCGGTATTTTTGTACTTCAGTGTTTTTTGTTTCACGATATAATATCGTGCGGTGAACGTCGTTATTGACAGTTGCCGTTGTTAAAGTGCGTACACTTTGGTGTGAATGACTGTTGCAGCTGTTATGTTATAAGTTTTGCACGCACTTATAAAATACGTTCAGTTAATGGCTTATAATATACATGCGAGGTTGGTAAACGCGGTTAAGTCGAAACTCGAGAAAAACTATATCTATTAGCGGACTATTTGTATTCGGCGTCTATAAAATACCGACATAATGAAAATATAAATTATTATAATTATTATATAGGTATATTATGTAAGCGTGAGAAAATGTGTTATGGACCTTTATATTGCCGCGCGGGGTCACGGATTTGATGTACGTGACATTCTATACAAATACGTCGTCAAATACGAGTGACTCAAAAGTTCGTTGCGACCACTGCTAATATACTTTTATCGACATTTTTATTTATTTTATAACGCCGAAATTAATCGCGAAATATTTAATTTATATTATATTTAATATTTAATATTGCGTATACGCTCGTTGTAATTATGAAAAGAAAACAAAACGAAATATGAGAATTTTACAAATATAAATGTTTTTTTTAATATTAAATAATTACTAATTACGGATGATTAAACGCCGCTAAGTAAAATTAAAAAGAAACAGTTTAACGGCGTCTTATGACAAAGATTTTTTTTAAACGGTTTTACTTCCATTAAGTGACTTCGTAATTAACGGCACGCGTTTTACTCGAGATTTTTCTTTTTATAAACACATACCGTCTCGATAATTGTTTGAGTATTTGTTTTCGAGTATTGATTAAAAAAATAGTTTCCCAATGGTGTTTAGTGTAAACTGAAAATGTGAAGCGACATTTTCACAAGCGTTAAATATAGAACTAATTTTCGCCTACGGTTTGTTTATATTTTTCATACTTAAACAATGGTCCATACTAAAATGAACACTAGGGTAATAGAATATTGGTTGTATACTAAAAATATTTTGGTAAGCGTCTTACGGATAGAATAATATTAAACGCTAATATACATAAATTGTCGACGCGGATGCAATAAACAGAGTATTGTTTTAAAACTTTTATATTTATGTATACATACAACGACGCGAATAAAGTCAATTTCTTGTATCAATACATTTTGATATTATTTTATTCGGTATATTTGGAACGTGCTTGGCCTATTTGGTTTTTAATTTTTCTTTCTATCTGCGTTCCTCTTACGAAGTTATGGTTAATTGTGCGTGGTTATTGTATATATATATATATGTCCTGTTTGTTTAATACACTATAGTATTCAGTGGTGATTGTAAAGTTTTGTTTACACATCGTTTTACGTATACGCATAATCGTTCACATTATCGTTCTTTTTAAAGGAATTAAATTTTAACTTAATTTTAGACTACAACTAAATTTTCATTAATTATACGCGAACTGTTTTCATAGGGAAACGTGTTTCATTTAAAACGCTTAATTAATTTCGTTAAAATATAATGTGTATTTAAAAAACGTAAGTTTGTTATAATTTTAGAGCTTAAAAACGGATATCCAGTTGTGACGTGGGTACTGTGGACGGTTGGTTCGAGTAGATTTTGAGCTGACGTTTATACTGTTATATACTTTTTAAACCTATCATCATTATTCTTAGGCTATTAAAACGTTTCGAAAGATTAAAATAATTAAATAATTCAATACCAAAAACTTATCGTAACCGTATTGGATGGAAATTATACGTTAATCTATTTAGATATATCTCTAGAGAATTACAGTTACAATACGTCAATACTTAACATCTATATTATTCATCTACAGTTGATTGAAAAAAAAAAAATATATATATATATATATATCGATTCGCAGGCTATATAATTTATTATGATCGATGTATTTTATTTATTTATCTTTATGTCAACACTAATTTTTTGTCGGAAAAAAATGATCTAACAGTTAGTTTTTAAAATATTCAGAAACAAAATAATAACATTTAAAAGAGTGTTCATATTTTTGTCTTTATTGAAACTAAAACTGTATTAATTATATAATACTTTTTGTTTTTACAGATTGCGACGGACGAATCAAGGGGTACGTTTGTAATTCAGATCAAGTCTTATTTTAAATTATTAAGTACGTAAGTTGTAAGGTGTTTGGCGAAGAACTTTACTATAATTATTATTAGTGGATGAGTTCTAGTTTAGATTTATCGGCTGGAGTTAAGTATTTAAGTACACAGATATATAATATCAATGGATAATTATCGTAAGTTATTTAATATAATAAATAAAATAATATAATATTATAGTAATTTTATTGTTCCCATATTTTAGAGAAATACAGAGATGAAATACACGTTTTGATAATATATCGACCATTAATATGTTTCATAAAAGTTTATTCGAATAAAACATTTTAGTATATATAGTTAATGTATATAAAATGAACAATGAATTACAATTAAGAAAGAAAGAAATAATTCTATCAAATCGTAATTTAAATATTATATTTTACGAAACGTATAATATTGTACCTTAAAATGTACTTTATATTCGTATATATTTTTTTTTTGGCGGGTTGTTCGATTTTTTGTTAATAAATATTTAAATAATAACATAAAAACGCTCTTCAATACTTACTTTGTCTGAATGATTTGGAATTTTTATGAAGAACGAAAAAAAAGGAATTTAAATAATTAGACAATCCATTGATTTTATCTCATGTTTAAAACATACCTTTTAATTAAAGTTTTTAATACCTACTTAATATACTTACATATAAAAGAGCATATTCTAAAGGTTACAACTTTAGAAGTATACAATTTCTACACACATACACACACACACACGCCCATATATGATTATTATACTCCTAATTGCAGTATCGAATTATATAATCTGTTCAAACGACGTGCTTATAAGTTTTTATTATACAATATATAATATCGAATACAATTTTGATTACGAAATAAATATCGTTAAATTGACTTATTAAAAGACACCTTTTAGAATTTTTTATAATTATTAATATTTCTTAATAAATTAATTTTATTAGCGATTGCGAGTATGTAGTAGTATACAGTGAATACATTTATCGGTAAATAAATCGTGAAAAGGATTTTATCGATACGAGAGTATAATTTATCAATATTATAAAAATAAAATTTGAAAAAAATTTAAATACTTTTATTAAGTTTAAATTTCAACGGTAATAATATATACGTGCAACTCTTAAACGTGGTTAATGCATTCATATCGATAATAAATATTTGTAAATTCAATATTTATAGATCGCTACAATTTCAAGTACGGCGTTTCTTTTAAGAATTAAGTGTCGAGTTATTTACTTTTTCTCACTCTCTCTATATATATATATGCGAGTGTATGTGTATAATATGTATAGTGGATCACGGTCGACGGCAAATGACCTATCTAAATGATTATAAGGGTCAAACGATCACGTTAAACAAATGAAAAAGGGTAAAAAAAAAAAAAACGTAATATATGTTTATAAATATACACGTTGTTTAATAGAAACAATAACGGTTTTACGTTTAAAAATATTTTTTATTATTATCGCCGTCAAATATTTTTCTAACGGATGTAATGGCGACAACGGCGGCGGCGGAGTAGTTGTAAAAAGAGAGGTGTGTTGTTTCGCGTAATATACACGCACGTGTATAATAATAATACGTAAGTGAAAAACTGTAGTGTGTGTGTGTGTGTGGGTGGTGGCACCACTCTACACCCATCACCGCCGTCACCACACACACACACACACCACCATCACGGCAAGTATCATTGTCGCGAGCGTATATGTGGCGGCGGCGGTACCATTGTTATGCGAAAACACCGATTGGCTCCGCGCGCGACAACGTTGGCGGGAGTGGGCGCGAGCGAGACAGAGAGGGTGCCAACCGACGGTGAGCGTGTGAGAGGAACGGCGGCGGAGAACGAACGGCGGACGGGTGAGCGAAACGCCGCCGGCGCGAGTACACGAGTTATTATAGGCGGGAGAGGAACTTGGAAATAGGTCGAGTGCGAATAAAGGCTGGCGGCGGCGGCGGCGGCGGCGACCGGCGATCACATCTCGCCGCGGGAGCCAGGTGTACGACGACGACGACGACGACGACGGACGGACGGACGGGCGGGCGGGCGGCAATGACGCACACGCTCGCCGCCGGGCCGAGATGGTGCTGCGTCCCGGCGGCGAAACGCGGCGGTTATCCCTAGGCGCCCGGGCAGCGCGCGCATGACCCGAAAGCGCCGGTGAGCGGGCCGCCGCCACCGCGCCGCTGTTTACCCCCGTAACGGAACCGTGCACACACAGATCGGCGAACTGTACGCTGTGCGACTGTCGTCCGTCCGTCCCGACCACCCCACGGGTCTCTGTCGCGATCGTCGGCGATTGCCCCGTGCAACATTTCGCGCGCGTAATAACGGTTTTCTTCCGTCCGGCCCGTTTTCCTTTCCGAAAGTCGGACGCGTTATTATTATTACTTTCGTTATTTTTTTTTTTTTTCCGGAATTTTCGTCGATTTCCGTCTAGGGTATATCCGC
>JAIPRN010001471.1:0-45303 GCA_025469175.1 Geopemphigus sp. TES_GeoC_2020
ATATATATATATGTATGTATGTCTAAGCTTGTATTACGGTTTTAATTATTAAAAAATAAAAATGATCCATGTTCGAAACGAAAATATCCACAATTGTCTCGTATTTTGTAAATTTTCAGTAGTTTATTGTTACATTTTAGGAAACTATTGGGAATCTTAAAAAAAACGTATAAAATAAAGTATCAACTAGGTACAATTTGCTACTTATTTTCCATAACGCGTGTCAAAATTATGCGAGTAGTAATAAGTGTTCGCAAACAAAATAAAAAAGTTTAACAGAACACATCATTGTACAAATAATGAAGTCTTCGCTTTGTTCAGAACCTAAAATGAGTATAAAAATAAGAATTCGTATCTTATATTTTAAATAATAAATTGTATTGTTTAAATTAAAACGAATTTTTAATCGTTTTCATGTTTTCAATAACATGCTATTACATATATATATATATATATAATTTGACGAATGGTTTTCTGTTTTTTGTTATACTTAAGTGTATTGAGATACAAACTTCCCGTAGAAATATGCATTAATTATAGGTCTCAATGAATAGACCTTTTACCGAATTTTTTAAAGAAAAGTGTTTAAGCATATCTGTTTATTATTTACGTATATCTTTTAACCACAATAATCTTCGTGACTAGGCGTAACCACATAAACGTGGGGAATGTTTTTTAAGCAGATATTTATGAAAAATGACTGGTATAATCGAGCTCGTTACAGTTCAATCCCTCCCATCGACCGCATGGATAAAAATTAGTTTGATATATTTTTTTAACATGTTACGAACAGCTAAATAACCAATTTTTGTAAGAATACAATACTGTTTAATACTCGTATAACTTATAGTCGCATTTGCATTTTCAATTATTTTTTATGTATATATATATATACTCAAAAAGTAATATATGAAATACATTTATTGTAATAATAGATTTACGTTTATTATAATAATATTTTCCTTGGATTTAAGTACTTTAAAATAATATATTATATTCGTAAATCAATCAGTTATGTGATATATATATATATATATATATATATATATATATATTACGAAAAGCAAATTGATTTGATTTGAATTATTGCAGAAATACGATATTCATTGTCAGTGCGTTATTATTTAATCTTGAATTGAAAATTGTTATTCAATTTCTTTTTTAGTTTTAATATAAAAATTGAATGTAAATCATAATATTAAAGATATACAACTACAAGGAATGTTCAAATAAAGATATTATTTGGCCTTTATATAAAACAAATAATTAAATTTATTTGATTCTAAATTAAATTTCAGCGCGAGCTCGAAGAACTATTTTATTCGTTTGTCTACAATTTCTCCAGTATGGTTGAATTTTCGTTTTGAGTATTAATCAATTATCGTTGCTCCCTGTTATAGACCGGTTTTTTAAATTAAATATTTAACAAAACTTGATTGTAATGAATGTACACAAAAAATCCAGATCATAATGCTATTTAAAAATATATTTAAATATTTGTAATAATATGAATTGATGATTATATTATAGTTATATCTTATAGACTGCATATCGCTACCGATTCAATGTGGATATTCTTGGTGTTTGAATAATTTAAATTAATTCAAATTCTCTCGTATTAAATTTTTTTTTAAAATTCAAAGTTCTTTTTTCTTTTTATTATATTTATTTTAATATAAAATTAATAGAATCATTATATACATGTTTTATAACATTCAAGCGTTATTCGTTGTTAATTAATAAAATGTTTTAATTAACTAATAACTAATAGGTATATATAAATATAATTTAAGAAGCGATTAATTTATATTAAACATTTAATTTAAATTCAGCTATATAATACAGTATGGGTAGTAGTAGTTTTTTATTGTAGAATATAACGTTAAAAAAAAATATTTAAATTTTATAAATGGAATTTAATAAAAATGGTATTTGATTATAATGCGATATTATATAAACATCTTTAAACGTGTAACGAATTGTTTTTATTACAATTAAGAATATATATACACACATTTAATACATCTATTAGTTTCAATCAAAATTCTGTTGAGTTCGTTTTGTTTTTTGTTAAACTAATAAATGTCTCTTCTAATGTTTTAAACATTGTATGGGAGAGATAAAATTATTTTCTTGGTTACATGTCATTACTTCTTCATATAAGAGTGAATTTAAGACATTTCAGAAACCAGTTCTATATTTTATGCGTCTTCGTGTATACGCGTAAGACTATAAATTTACTAATCTAAGTATTAGAAAACAAAAATGAATATATATGTTTATTGGAAAAATACATTCCACTGATATAAAAATCGTACCGGTATGACAATTATCGGAAACGATCATTTAATTTTGTAATTTATTTCTAAATACAGTAGTTAATTTATACATTTGGCGTAGTCGTCTAGTCATTTCCAGTTTATATATACCCAGACCTCCAGTAAGGAATTGATAACTTCAAAGCTATCGAAGATATTTCTTATACAGATAGTTTTTGATGGTATAAACTTTTCCAATGTTATTGGCTTTGTTCGTCTGTCAGCTAACAGGGGGAACTGGCGAATATAAGTTTTGAAAAGAAAAAAAGTTTCGTTAACATTGGCGCCAAAGTCGATAAGAACTCTGTCGGAGTTGATATTCTATACATTACATCAAAAATGTTTTCTATGATTATATATATAGTATATATGTAGTTGTTGGTGATTTCCGGACCGATGATAAAAAATTATTGTTCGAATGGAAAATGTTCATATTTTAGAATTATTATCGAATTATTCGATCCACGCGTAAACTTTTTTTTAATATTTGTCAGATGTTAATAATTATAGTCAATGTATATCCGTCTCCGTTATTTGGTTTTTAATAATACGTGGCTTAAACACTTTATTTTGCAAATAGAAATCGAAATTAATATAATATTGTACCTTAAACTTTCAATTTTTTTCGGCCAATTTCGTGTATATTTGAAATTGTTTTAATTAATAAATCGAGAGTACATTCGTTTAATAACCATATATTTGTTTATAATATTGTACGTATTTATAATGTTTTTATATTAAAAAACTGCAATTAACATTCACCCGTTTTGAAGTGAATATATCGGCGATTTATTAATTTACGAAAATACTATGGTATAAAATACATGTAATCCATTATACAATAAATATAATATATATATTAGATATGTATAATTAAAAATGGAGGTGCATGTTATCGCTGTTAGTATTGACCTGGCAAATGCATTTAATTTACGAATTTACATTGAACCGATTTACGTAACGCAAAATCATAATTTAATTTGGTACGTAAAAAAATAGAATACAGTGTTAGATGTATATTAATAATATTGACGATATACGAATATATATTAATATACTATCGTATATTAACAATCCCGTGTGCTGTTGTGGTATATTGCAAGATGAGTTCGTAGACAGCGGCGGCGACGGAAAGAAACGTTCGATTGAAAAAAATGAAACAAAATTAGTATTGAATCGTAGATTCCAAAATTCGTACGGTTTACAGATGTTTTCGACCTCCTCTCATACACACACACACACACACAAGCACAGAGAGCACGTTGCCGTCACTAATTTTCTTGACGATTTTTGCGCCGTCGGTCCCTTTGGCGTTTCGCGGATAACGTGTCGTCACGGTTCATTGTTGTACACGCAACACACATGTCGTATCGTGCTCGCGAGCCGAATCGGCACGGATGTGTAGTATCGGCCATATATATTGTACACGTTATTGTACTCGCACGTCGTGTTTTCGTGTTCTTTTTGTGAGATTCGCCGCGTAACCACAGACGTCAAAAACTGTTGGAAACTCTCGTAGGTGTATAAATATAATTTCCTCGTCCGTTCCGCATTGTCGTCGTTACACTACGCATGTTTTCGTCTACACGTATTCGCGATTTCCTGTGCCGCCCGTTCCCTTTTTCGCGGCCATGGATATTGATCTAAGGTGGGGGTTGGTGGTGCGTGATCGTATGGTGGCCACAATAACCGTAAACGGTATTGGCTAACCGAATAATAATAGTAATACAATAAACGATCGCGTTTTAACGGACGTAATTTCGTTCGTTCTTTTCCTTTTATCTTTAGTTTTAATTCGTGTATACGTCCGATTTCATTAACAGTTTTACGCGCGGTCGGTGGTAGTGTTGGGACGTGTATTATTCGTATTATTACGCGTCGTGTGTACGATCGTGAACAATATGCGAAACGTTCGTCGGTACAGGTCTCGTTCGTAGACCGAGTGTATAAACTCGATTCATCGGACGTTTTTCAAATAATCTTAAATCTTTAATCAAAAATCGAATTACCATTAAATTTCTGTTGATAGTTCAACGTTGTAATTTGATTCAAAATTGTTCTTGTATTTGTCGAAAATAATTTAAAACGAATATATATATATTTACTATATATAAATAATGCGTTCGATATTGAATAAAGATGTAACAGAAAAATCGATATTTAAGCGCGTCATTGTTTTGCGCTTTACTGGTTCGATATTATGTTTAGTACAATATTTGGGATTTTTGTGAACAAATTGTATTTCGATAACCATATTCGTATGTTTCATAATTCTTTAAAATATTTCGTGCCGAAGTACATTGTTTACACAATTCCTTAGCACGAATTTTATAATGTCACGTTGAAAATCAAACGTATCATGAAAGTGGCTTCAGGAGCGATATAATTTAGTGATTATTTAGGAGTGAGTGTTTTATATAATTCAATAAAATACTGCGATATCCGTTGTGGTCGTAGATAGTTTTTCATGTTAACGAAACGCTGGCGTGTCATTTTTTACACGATTAAGTAAAGTAATCGGCGCAAGTTATTTATTAATGTTGTTGATTTTGAAACGTATGGAAGTTGATTGTATCAAACAATTAAATTTGAACGTCTTTAACATTTATTTCATCGATAACGAATTAAATTATAAAATAATTTATATATACATTAGTTTATGTTATTAAACCACCTCTTAAATGGCTATTGTGGTTTTCGTTTGGTTTTAAACTTTATTTTTTGTCGGGTTTGCGTTCTCCTATTATGATCGAAAGTAACTATTAACATAAACGATTGGCTATGGGTCACAAATACGGTATACGTATGCTGTAGCTGTGGCTTTTGAAAAATAAAACGATACTAGGTTTTTAAAGGGATATTTGAATTTTTTTTTGCTGTTGAATTTATCGACCAATGGTAATTTAATCGTTTGTATACTTAGTTTCGACTCTTCGTAATTTGAATTACTAGTGTTTACTACGATATTTTCACTTTGGAGCGTTCATTGTATACTGTCATATTTGACTAATATTATTGTAGCTGTACCGTTTTTCTCATATTTATTATTCCTCGTCCATTTATCTATCATTGGGTTTGGAGGAGTCTCAGACTAAAAAAGATATCTTTTCTTACACACTCACACATACATATATTTATATATATATATATGATTAATCGCACATTAATACAGACACATTCCAATGAACCGTAAATTCAGAAGAGTTTCTCGGGCGATCCGTGGCAATAATGACGTCTCGGAAATGTTGGTGTAAAATATATTTACATATTATTGTTACGGATTAACGTGTCGGTGACGTATGAAACAAAGACATTGTACCAATGAGGGGGCCGGCACTTTGATAAAAAAAATCTTTTTTGTTTTTGGATATTACATAAATTTATTATCATAATCGGGGTCGGGGAGTGGGAAAGGAGAAATGAAAAAGAATGATTATAAACGTTTTGTCTTCATCACACAAATTGAGCTCGCGCTTCTGTGAATAGAGATTTATTTTTTCAGACCTCCGCAGATTAACGATTTATCTTAGTACATTTTGTTTTTGTAATGAATTTCGTGTTCGTTGTGATTTGTACACTATTTTAAATCGAAATCAATATCATGAGATTGAGTTTATTTAAAGAAAAAAATAATAAATAAATATCTAATAAAATTAATTTTTAAAAACGAAAAAGTTACTTTAAATATGAAAACACATTTAAAAGAAAACAATATATCATTTTTATAAAAAAAAAATTAATTATTTAGCTTTTGAATTTTAACATTTTTTAGATTCTTAGTAAATCGATTTTGTTCATTTTTACTACGTGTGTATTTTTTTTAAAATTATTTTGCGGACAGTGAAAATATTCGAAAAAATTTCATGTAATTACTCTTTTGGTTTGGAAAGGGATATAAATACTACTTTGAGTATGTTAAAATTTTGAATTTTCGTCGTAAATTTCTTGTTTATAATATTTACTGTGTATCTATTCACACTTATTGTATTACGCTTAAAACTTTAAATGAAGTTGAATTTAAAACTTTTATTTGTCAAACATTAAACTTTTTAATAGTTAAAATAAATTAATTTCGTATTTGTAAAACAATTTTGTATCTCTTCATTTTATAATTTTCAAATTGAAGGATAATGAGTTATGTTTTGTATAATTTATTACATTTTTTATACTCAAATATATTTTATGACGTATCCAAAACAATTTCTTATACCCGTAACATCTGACTAAAACATTCATTTTTTCATTATACGTGTAATCTTGTTACAATTTATGAAATAAATATTTAAATATTCGACATATTGCAACAAAATAAAACTTATTGTTCTGGAGTAGTTATCTACTACTAATCAGTATAATACGTTAAATAATTTATCAACACCTAGTTTTAGTAATATTGTTTTTAGGGGTTTTCGTTTATTCATAGTCATAAATTATTTGAACTCCGATAATTTTAAAGCACAAAAATTTTTAAATTTCTGTTGTAGGTAAGTCCGTTGGCTGTTTAAAACAATCTACGTACACCGTTTTTAATGGACTATCGGAGGGCATAAATAACTATTTTATTTGTCGATACTAATTTATACCCGATGGGCTAACACATGGGCGAGTGAGAAAATATTCATAAGACTGCCAATGTTATACGTTTTTTTTTTTAAATTTACGACTGGCTTTACGATTATATGTGTTATTTTCCATCTTGTCTTATCCATCAGCCTTGTAAATCTTGTTGAGAAACTAAATTTAAAAAATACAAAAACATAAAAATCACCTACAGAACCGTATGACGATCTGTATAACTTTAGGATATTATGATAAATGGGTTTTGTAACTCCTACGATTACACGACGAAGTAAGAGGGAAAACTTTAGCCAGTGTAGAAATGTTACGTCAAAGATTAATATTTAAAATCGATAAGAATATTGGAAAATTTGTTGATCGTTTTTGATTCATATATAAGTTAATTTGATTACATACAGGTCCTTTTGAATAGTTATACTAATATTAACAGTTTGTAATAAATTTGAAATAAATATGTTTATATTAATGATTATTGTAGATGTTCTAAATAATTGTATAGAATTATAAAGGTGAATTCATCGAAAATTCTTAAGCGGTTAATTATTATTTAAACGTAATTTTAGTCGTTAATTATTAATCAATTTATAGAAAAGCCATGGTTACTATTTATAATTTTTGCATTATGAGATATACTTTATAATTAATATATATATATATTATTAACTATTTAATTATAAGGAATAATTCGTTTTATTATTATATATATATATATATATATATATGTATGTATATATGTATTTTAATAAGGTTGTCAAGTATCTTTAAATAATTTTGTGTAGCATTCGATTTAAATTAACTTTTTGATAGTATGTGATGGTATAATATGTTATTAATAATTTTATTGTGAGCGTGTAAGAATTTGATTAAAAATGTAACGGAATTATTATTAAAATGATAAAAACCTTTGATGATTGTATAAAATTATTTTTAAAAAAATTCTTATTTAAGATATTTACGTGGTCTTAATATAATGTTGAATATTTAATTTAGAAATAAATTGTAGACAAGTTATGGTCATAGGAGTGAAATAGGTAAAACAGCGAGTATGTGTATATTATATAACATATATATGTGTGCGCGTGTGTGTGTAAACGTTTATTATTACCATTGTATAGTGTATAGAAGCTGGCAGCAGCTGCGGGGGCTCTTGAAGCATGCAAATGGAGAATCTACATACAGTTAACCAGAAGAATTACGAGTGACACCTATGCATGTAATGTTAATTGCCTGCTGGTTATTAACCACGCCTACTTTTCTACTCTCTGGAGCTCTAGAAACATTCTTTTATGTTCACCGGGTATAACAAAAATCGTTTTGCATATATATTATTGCGGTGTTTATTATTACCATTATTATTATTATTATTATTATTATTATTATTATACCGAGACAAAGAGCCGTCGTCCCGGGAAAATATCTTCAAGTACGATAAACGTATTAAAGCATACATTTTTGAATTCCATCATAGATGTGTGGAAAACCCTGTATGCGTCGACGGGATAGGGGGAATGCTTGGTTTGAGCGATTGGTGGCCGTGATCTGACGTTTCGTCGAACCTACGTATAAAATCTAAACAAAAATCGTCGAATTATCTTAAATAAACGTGTTTATTGTCTTATCGAATTAGATATAAATATTCTCGATTTGTGTCCGAACGGTTTTAGTAATTTGCAAACGAAACGGGGGCTTTGTTTTTTGTAGTTTCGTAGAGAATGATTATTAAAACTGTCATCGGGTCGAAGTTGCCAACGTTCATTTTGCTTTTACCATACATAACTACTTCATTTTAATATTTTTCGTCTAATTGACACCTTATGTAAATTAGTCCTATGTTTGGGTAAAAGAGTAAAGCGGGAGGCGTGATTTGCCCGAAACCACTCGGATCCACATGGAGTTAATCGAATTTCAACGTCAATCATTAATGACGTATTTAGCTTTAGCGTAGGCGTGACCGCGGAACGGATTTAGCGTAATAAAATACGTCTTGTGAAAATTATATATATGTATATGTTCACACCACGGTGAACTCACTCGGGTACTTTATAAATGTCAAATATTTCGAGTCAATATAATATAATATATTTGGACGATGTTTCAATGAGAAAAAAAACTTAATCACCGATTGTGTGTGATATGACATTATAACATTGAATTCGACTAGCTTAAAAACGTCAACGTTGTTTCAAAATAAAATATCTAACGGAGCGAAATAATATTTATATAATTTTTTCAAAAATAAGTTCACCCGGTTGTCATATACCCACGCAGCCTACATTTATAACAATAGTTTTACGATTCGTATAGGATCAGCGAATTTTCATAATTTTTTTCCATTTATTTGTTCGTGTATCTATCGTTATATAATACGTTATTCGGATCTAATATTTTTGTCTTGAAATACGTGCATAAACACCTCGATGAAAATGTTTCGTAGATTTTTTAAACGATTGTAGACAATTACTATTATTTTCTAGCGTAGGTATTATACTTTATACGTACGTTTGATCATCCCCTTTTTTAACAACGATTTCGCACCAGGTAACTTTTATAAGATATTTTTTATGTTCGTGAACCAACTCGAACACAATATTATTTACTGAAAATTAGTTCGTCAAGCAATTTATATAGTTCCTGTTTTGCATTTCTATAATAAATTATCCCCGAGCAATACATGTATACACACACTCACACACATCTGGCTGAAGATTTGTGATGTTTATCCCCGGGGCAAGATGGACTGGTTAAAATCGGTCTCTACCCATTTGATATTGCGTCTATATCGTTGAAATTAAATCATTATAACAAGGATATGATGAAACGTACCTTAAAAAAGTGATACAGGTTGAATGTAATGATAACTGACTGATAACCGAAATTAACGACCACGATTGTCTGTCGGGTCTATTAGTTCCCCTTTAGCTAGGATCGTTATTCAATATTGGAAGCTTCGAGCTAATATAATAATATTATGTGCACGTGGACCGTTGCCACTGAACTCTCACCGCTGCAGTACAACTGGTTCATTAACCATTTGTCGGGAATTCGTTATCGGTATTACAGTTGTTATTGTTCCAACGGCAGTGTTGGTAAATATTACAGTATTTTTAAATACACACGTGTTGCGTACGTCCCACTTTGTAAAATAGCCAATGAATTCGGCAGCTACTTTACGACAAGTATTTTTTCATGAATAACAATGTACGAATATAATAATTATGTTCGGGAAGATCTAACCATCTTAATTTACTAAAACGATTATGAATGGAAAAAACAGTATTAAAAAATTATCTACTTTTTTATTTTTTTAGTTTTTGACGGTACATATCGTCATTATTAGAAATAATTCAACGGATTATAGATAAACATTTTAAGAAAATACGTTACACTAATGTATTATAGTATTATTGGGTTTGGAAGAAAGAGATATGTAAATAGTTAATTAAGGACGATTAAGTACATTTTTTTTTGTGAAAAATTTGCTGATAAATGATTTTAACGACTGTCTTAAGAGGAGAGACAAAAAGGCAGAATTAGATCTTTTGATATTGTTTAGGAAGTATGAGCTAGTATGGACGTGTCTAAAAACATTTTTGGTTATTATCGAAAGAATAAGAAGCTTTTTGCTATCGACGTTGAATTCATCAGATAGTTGAATTATATTGAAAAGATTCGTGAAGTTTCGAGTAATTGACTGAGATATTTATAATGGTGATTTTAAAAAATTTTGGGTAATTTGTTAACGTTATTTCGCTTAAGGTTTTTTTTTTGGACTTAAATGTTGTTTGTAGATTATGCTACTTTCGAATCGCGCGGTACGAGTGTAGTAGTAGTAGTAGCTGCTGTAGTAGCCTGCTTTACTAATCTGGTACGGTGTTTTCGTATACGCGTTTATGCGTTTTTGAGACGTGCCATTCTCCACGTTTAGTGCAATATGGACAGTGCACTATAGCATTGAAAGTTTGCTATTTAAACCACCTGAACATATTATATGAATGAAAAAAGTATTTCAAAACCAACGCAATTTCTTTCCCGGCGTGTATGTGCTTCGTTCATTATATTTTTTATGACGATTTCGCGTCGTTTGGTGCGTCTCTAAATTAGCGGTATTTAATGGAAACGCGTGATATTCCAGAACGGACGGCGTTATCACTCGGTGTTAGGATAGTTGAATTGGCCTAATATATAATGGCCACGGGGGGAAGTAAGGTTCATACTAACATTTTTATCCCCGAATTGCCTGAGCACTTCAGTAACGATTATAAGAAGATTAGTTGGGATCCAGATGACAACATTCTTGGGTTACAAGATTAGAACATCATTACAGTAGTAAAGTTATGAGTTTGGGGTTCCCGTAGTACGTAAATCGTGTATAAATGGACGACGAACGTTATTTTTTTATAGTTACACTATCACGACGTTACGTCGATGAACGATGCAATTTTCAATTACATAACAATACCCAAAAAGTGTTTTTTTAATTAAAAATATCAAAATTATACATACGATAAAATTAATTGAAAATATCGTTTATCGTTTAAATTTTCGAAATTTTTATGTTACAAATAGTCCGAGTTTTCATTCTGGTCTGTTATAGAAAGGTATAATATTTATAGTCTTCGGGAACACCGGGCATAATGTTTAATGTCTTGTAATTTTTGTTTTATTTGGCGTCAAAGCACATTTTATATTGAAGTAAACGATTTGATTTGATTAAGCGCGCACATTTCCGACAACTATGATTTGTTTTTCGTTTAAGACATTTATAACAAACAAAGTATGTGGTTTTCAACACGCTGATCGAGTTGTTTTAATATATTAAGCAGACAGCACGTGTGTTATAGGATTAATGTTAAATGACTTTGTTCCTTATTCATTTGGCGTGTCCCAATGTTTATAAGAACGTGACCTTGTACTTATAACCCTCTGTTATATTATGTCTTTATTCTTTAGGCGACCGACGCCTTGAAGTATGCACACACACGCACACACACACACACACGCACACACACACACACACACACACACACACACACACACACACACACACACACACACACACACACACACACACACACACACACACACACACACACACACACACACATACACATCGTTTCACTGGCAGCGTGGGCGTGTGACACCCTGTCAAGAAGATCAATGGCTTCAAACCGCTAACAAGAAAACAACTTTGTTCGTTTTTAAGTACAGTCGTTTTCAACACTAAAGATGTTGTATGTACTGTTGTTAGTGAGAATGTAAAAAAAATTTTCGTCGCTGGTGTCATCCCAAAAGACAAATTTAAATATATAATATCATCCGGCAAAAAGTGTAATTATTTAAAATTATTTTAATCGTCCGAATAATTTAGCTAAGTTTTACATATTATTAATTATTAATTTATGTCCCTACTGTTGGAATATTTTAATGTTATTATTATTATTATTATTAAAAATAATTTCTTAATTAAATATTATATGTTTGAAGTATATTATATATATATTTGTGCGTGTGTGTGTGTGTTTAGATTAAAATTTAAATATTTCATGGCTATAATAATATTATCGTAAAATATAATTATTTCACAATTTGTTGTCCAATTCATCTTACACAAACAAGGTATATATATATACACAATTGTCAAATACCACTCATAATATGTTTCATTTGTAAGTTTTACAAAGATATTATACGTAAAATAATAATTATAATTATAGCTACAACAACAATACGACGAGTTTCTTAAATTATTATATTAGGTATGACTTATATTTTTGATATTTATGATAATTCAAATTCTACGGCTTGTTAGCTACAGAAATTATACCGCTACTATTCTATAATATGTGTACAATAACAAAGGGGTTCGGAGAGGAGTATCGTTAATTGCGGTCGCCGCTCTACGTGCTTTAATTATAATTTTGTCTTATGGTTTTCCAAGCATTTTCCACGGTACAGTTATCTTGTTGCATACTCGGTATATTCCGGATGAGCGATTTAATTTAACGTGTCTTTAGGCTATGAGAATTATTTAGAATAATATGAGCGAATATAACGAAAAAAAAATTGTACCTTATTATTATTAATACGCGTAATATAATACGAAATAACGTAAAATAACCACGAGGGATTCTAACGTTTTACGTGACGGTTTTATGTTTAATTTGAATTCGCTTATTTCATATATCGTTTTAACACTTCGATTAGTTTTAGTCTAAAGACGAATTAAATTTGGAAACTCGTTTATTTACCGTTTAACACTATAGTTACTGTTAACGAGTCGAATATTGTTAAACGCATTTGATTCGCGTATTTATAATGGAAGTAAGTCCTTAAAAATTATACGTTACAACTACTTATTCGTGTTCTCGATTTTCGTTTTACGTTTGATTATGGACGAGAATTAAACGGGATTTTTAAATTTAGTATTTAGTTTCGAAAAACAATCGCTGTTTTCAATAGCTTTTGTCTATGATTATAGTTGCTATATACGACTCAAAGTAAAATGTGTTCATCGTGTGCAATATAGTCGATGATCGAACATTTCGCGTTTTAAGGAACGTTGTTTTCAGTTTGGCGACCAATTAATTAAGACGAGTACATTTTATAATTGGTTCGGGACACTAGCACGATGTGATTATTGCTACTACTACTATTACTACGCGTATAATATTCGGCGGGACATTTCGACTGGTTTAGTAGTTCCGTTTCGAAATTGCGTTTATACCTCCATTAACGTTTCCGATATTATAATAGCATAATTGACGTCGGACAGCTCGTAGACGAGTTGGTCGGTGAAGATTTCGGGTGACATAATATTGTATATACAGTTCATTTGCCACAACCCACGACGACGACGACGATACTACTACTACTTCTACTATTACGCGTGCTTCGTTGTTCGCAATTGTTGTGCCGCTGGTCGTGTATCTCTTGGTGTTGCGGTATGTGTGTGTGTAGAATACAGTCGCTGTTGACCCGGTAAAAGAAGTAGCCGGTCGTCTTCGGTACAAATGTCATATTTCCGTTTGGGTGGGCGTGCTTGTCCGATTATTTCGCTAATAAATATGCAGAAACGGCGCCGGGCCAAAGGATCGTGCAGACGTCTTTTCCGATGCGCGCGTGTACGGCGTTTCGCACGGTTCGTACCATACATACAAGCGGGGTAGCATTATAATAATTGAGACGTCGTAGGTCGTCCCGGGCTCGTGTGTGTGTGTATGTGTGCTGCGATCGTGATGAGAACGGCAATATACAAGCGCGCGTGTGTCTTCCGTTAATAGTATGAGTGTGTGTTGTAGTCGTCCCTCCCTCCCCCGTTGGAAGTACTAACGTATTATTATTGTAAATCCGTAGGAGCAGACGGAAAAACGAACGCGTATATCCTACACCGTACACTGTGACAAATAACTAAATTACGACGACAAAAAAAATATCAAATACGATTTTGGTTGATATTCTTATCAGAAATAAAAACCGCTGAATTATTTTTCACACGAAAAATGGCTAATTAGGATAATTTAGCCAAGACACTCATAGTGTTCTAATAAAAAAATTAAAAGAACAATTTTACTCTAAATTAAAAGTCTGCAATTTAATTGGTAAAATCGAGGCGTAAAATGTTTATGATTTTGATTTTTATATTATTTTATATCCACATTCTCGTTATCAGACTCTTGTTCACCATTATATTCTTTATCACCAGCACAAAAAATGAAAAAAAAGTAAAAAAAATGAAGTTTTTTTGGGTGATATTGTTTTAATATTTTGTAGGTTTTTTGGCACCTTTCTCAGTTACATCTTCTAATAACCGCTTACCGGCAACGGTTAAGATGTTATAATATCAGTTTTATTAACAGTTTGTGAACAATAACGTCTATTATGTACTAACCGTAAAATAAAATGATCATTTGTTTCAAAGCAATACGTTATTAAATATGTCTTCGATGACGTAGTACTCGTAAGAAATAACGGGAATTATATTTGAAAATCGTTCTAGTAATTCTTTATACCAGTTTTTGGGAAACAATCGAAGGATTCTTAAATAATTTTAGTTACCTTAATATTTGCAGGATAACAACACTCTTCTTTTGCATTTTATTATCACATGTTATGAAGGATAAATGTCACCAACTAACATTAAATTTGTCCAATATGTAATGTAATAATTTCTCATGACGAAAATAGTTAAAACTGTAAATATTTTCAAAGTTAGAAATAGTTTTTTCTTTTAACTTAATTTTCTTTTTAATCGAATTACCACGACTATCTAAAAACAATTCGTTCGATTTTACATAAGCGAAAAAAGGGAATGTCCATTTTACTTTTTTATGCTAATCTTAAGATAGTTTTTAGAAATTGTAAGAAAAAAGATCGACGTACTTTTTGGAATTTTTTGTACAACTCAAGCGAAATGTAACGTTTCGATATTGTTCTTAAATAAAAATAATAAATAATAAAACGTATTATTTTTACGCTACGTACAACTGTTATGGTAATAATAATTATTGCATATTTAAGTACATATTTGACGCATCAAAATCCACGTTGTATAACTAGTTTTTAGATTCGCAATAAATGAGCGCTCGTAAGTCCGGCAACAATTTTATAGCGAATAACCGGTGACAGCTATGCTAAAGAAATCCAAGGCATACTCCGGCTATGTTGTATTGTGACAATATAAGAAATGTGCGCGTCGCGTTGCGAATTGGTTCATAGATAACGTTTTGGTAGTATGTTGTAATTAGTTCGAAGGATTTACCAGCTGATGGTAATTTTGCCGTCGTAATTTAGTTATATGTCCCAGTGTGCGCCGTTTAGAACATTATCGGCGAGGCGACAATTGTATATCGTTCTTGTAATCAGCGCGCTGACCATAAAGGATTTCGGACGAAATGGATTCCGTAATAACGTTTTCCGGGACGGGACAGTAGCGACGGTCGTAGGCCGCCCGAGAACAGTTTTATTAGTTGCAGATAGCGGCCACCGATAGAAACAAATGATTTATTGCCGTTGTACGTCCGAAGTTCGCTAATTCCTCAATTAATCAGTTCACTTACATTCGAGCGTAAACTACCTGTACACCATATACGTATCGCGTTAATCGACTAGCGAATATTCTCCACCAGACGGTCTTGTATCTACAATACACGCTTGTTCATACACGTAGATATTAACCGGTTACCGGGTGTCCGTTGTTCCGTTTTAATCCCGAAACGTTCGTGAAACGACCAGAAACTCGCGCGGTTATAATATACGCGGGCAGCCGCGTGCCGTCAAAATAATAATCGCGGTTGCCGCTGCTCCTCACCCCCGACCGCGTTACGCCTTCCACTCGGAAGTTGTTGACGCGTATGCACGTACAGTCTGTCGTTTTCTCTTCCCCTCTACGTCTTAGTTCTACGATACGCATTTTTTAAGACCACGAAAATCACCACTCATTCGTTATTTTGAGACAAATCGCGTGAGATGATATTTTTGAAACTCGCAACTACGCTCAAACACGTTTTGCGTGGTACGCGCACATTTGTCCGGGCGTCGGTATTTATTTTATTTTTTTTCGTATACGTCGGTTTCTGTATATTTATCATTAATATTACGTTCGGCGAATAATTTATGAATATCGTGTTCGGTTACCGAAACAATTAACGATTTTTTGCTTCATGAGTTTTTCGGACAAAATCTGCCGCTTCTAAGACGGTCGATGTATATTAATCGTAAATAATCGTCGTCGATGACGACGATTCCTCTCCCGTGGTCTCCGGAACACATGGCTTCGCTCTGGTCATAGCACAGAACGTAGTCTTATTTTTGTGTCGATGGTAAATTATTGCGGTTCGAAGAACTTGAAGACACGTTCAGTTTTCTCGAAAGGCGTTTACGATTATTTCTTTTGGTTTGTTTAGCAGTTGGTTAATACACGCCTCATACATACTCTTGGAAATATATCGTTCTTTTTAGGAGTCGCGATATGATATTCAATTTTCATTCGGTCGATACGAGGATTACGTAAGAATGCGCGCATTATTTTGATATTACGTTATACCCGTTTCACATATACGGAATACTTACTTTCAATATTATAAACATTTTGAAAAATGGGCGTTTGAGGACAAAATCGACGATTTTAAGCGTTATTTAATAATAAATTTATTCGTAAAATATAAAAGTTGGGTTGGTGGAATCATATACGTATTTTATTATTATTAATATATTTTTAACGTAAAATGTTACAAATGTTAGCGGATTATTACGAAACAGTCGAACGAATGCACCTATTTGAAACGATCTAAAAACGGGATTGAATAAACAACTTCGAAAAACTGAAAATTTATAATTTTATAAATATAACACCCTAGATCGTTTTACTTCGGATAACATTGATCGGTAATTTTTTAATTTATTCGAATTAATTGTAATCGTGTTTTGTTTTAGTCGTTCAAATTATGGTTTATGAGATACACAAAATATTTAGGGGATTATGTATTAAATACGGGAATCAACATAAATCGCGACATAACCGCGGGGAAATATTTTATCAAAATACGCAGTGACGTAAAATGTTTATAATTGAATTCCTCGATGTTAATAAAACAGATTTGCGGCCATCTACTCCGACTACTTTTGCCTCGATATATTCTGTAATCATTAACGTATCATACGAAATACGCGCTAATAATTAGTCGTATTGTTGTCTGGATTCTAAAAGAAACTGTTCGTTGCAAATCGTCGCTGTCGACTTTGGCTCGACAACGCCGTATGTGTAATCGTTAGGTGCCGAATTCTATTTAATTTTCGATCACCGTTTTCGTTCGGTTAGTATTTTTGAAAAAAAAAAATATAAAGTGTCAAAACGATCTTATTTTGTCATGGTATAGCATGACATGCGTATGCGATTTTTCACTTTTGTTATGGACTTACAGTTATTCGTCGTCCATGTCGTTTCACCATTATTGTTTCAAAACCACTAACCCAAGGAAGACCAGCAATTAAGTGAACCAGCACCTTAACGGCCGTTTATTAACCGGTCATCGATCACCCACCGGCGTCCACGACATGATCAGCGGCCACACTCGTGTCCATCATGTACTTGTCCTCCGCAGTCAGTTCGTCCGTACTACGCACACTCGAACCGATAATATTGTGTAACGTTATATTGACTTCGGGCTCTGACCAGAGCGCGGCGTACGTATTTTTCGATTTTCTTCCCTTTGGATGATTAAACGATTTGGCCTCGGGAACCGCCGCCATCGAACACGAAAGTCCATTAACACTCTAAACGTCTCGGCCTAATTCGGACGTCTCTGATATTTCCGTGGCCGGTAACGTCGTTGACTACTACTGGTAATATAATGTACAAAAGGCTTTCTGAATGTAATGCTCGTTTGCGTGCAGGCAATAAAATAAATTGATACCGATATTTTCTTATCCGGTGTTTGTTTGTACGCTTTTAGTATCGAGTTCGTTCGACGGTAGGATCGGTGAACTATTGCTTGCGAAATGATCGTGCGTTTTAAATAATGTACAGTTATAGAATTTTCAATCCTTGAAAAAAGGGCCTCATTTAAATTCACAACGGATTAAGTCATTTTTATGCCTACCCGGTTATATGTACACATTGAACACTTGGTTAGGCTAAAAAATGATTAAAAATAATAAAATATTCAATGGCATTTTTGATAGTTATGACCTCAATCATAGAACAAAAAACGATTAAGGAAAATCGTCAATGGATTACTAGCATTAAAAATAATTGAATACGGTTGAGCTAGAAAGTTTGTTGCGATGTGATATAGAACATGTTGACTTGGCCCATCAGATTTTTGGTGATTTTCTGCATTAAAGATTCACTTCAAAGGAATTAATTTTCAAAATAACGACAACGTGAACGCAGAAGCGAGTAAATGGCTCCTAAAATGACCCGAATAATTTTTCATTGACGGTATCGAATTATTTGTTTCGGGTTGGCATAAATGTGTAAAGACATACGGAAATAATGGAAATATATGAAATTATTGAATTTCTTTTTGTTTCATGAAATAATCACTTTATTTAATAACAATGAAGGTATTATATTCGGAATGTCCCTCGTGTGGATGTGTATTATATCGTGGTACTCGGTTAGGTTTGCCATTTTACTAATGGTTCGCAAATTTCGAATTTTAATCGGTTGGTTTAAATATTGTTACGATCATATTTTCAATTATTATTATTATCATTATAGGCATTAAATTGTTTTGAAGTGCATGGACCTTCTCCTTTCATTCTCTTGCTTACGGTATTCCATTAAACGCAATCTACGTAAAAATATCTAAAACGCCAATTAACCTTATGGATTCACCGATAATTTTCTCCGATATTAAATTAATTAGAAAGCTTCGTAGTCTGATTGTGTTGCAAACATATGTAAGTATGACGCGACAACATCATATTAGGTTCTTTTCTATGAAGTTAATTTAATGTCGTCATATAAACGTTCAAACGGTCATTGAGTTACATTTCTTGCATATGTTTCTCGATTATTTTTGTGATGTACCGTTTACAATTGTACATTTAATAATCGACGACGTCGGCATTGTGGAATAATAACGTTTACTATTTTTGCGCGTGCACGTTAAACATTTTAATGGGTGGTATTTTGCATTCGTCGTCGGTCGTGACGTTTTCAGATGTGATTGTGAAATATAATATTTATGAAGTGAATGATTCCGTCCATACGAGAGTGGAAATCAGTATTCACAGGTTAAGGGGTTAAATATGTCGTGTATATGTCTAGTCGTAAGTCGAACGAATAACGTTAAAAACGGTGTACAATCGTTTTTACTTCTTGCGATTTGGAATCGGAGATTGGCTCAATAGTTTTCGGATTTGTATACGATTCGATGTACTCGTGTAATAATAAAGCGATTTTTATATCCGGTAATTATGAAAATGTTCGTTCGTACTTGTTTCAATAGTGCTGAATTATGTTCGGTATTGTTTGGTAAAAGACTATAACATTTTTTTTCGTTGTAAATATTTTTAAATAATTATTCACGCGAATATTGTGTTATTGTATTCAATAGCATATCGTATTTCTAAACATCGTTTAAAACAACATTTATTGTGTTGTAGTAAATTTTACATCGGCGTTACCGAGAAAATATTTTCTACGATTTTTCTTTTACACTTAATAAAAACGATTGAAATTTCAGCGTTTCGACCAAACCTTTGTGTACGATTAGTGTTTGTTATTTTGTTGCAAAGCGTCCCGGAGCAGTAGTTTGCTGGCCAACTACCGCTAATCGGTAATAGGTTTTCACGAGATCATGCGAAGATTTTTGTACGAATAACGACGACACGATCGCCGCGACGTTTTCCATTCGGGAATTTCGTGAACAAAAAATGAGAGAGAAAAAAATGATAGTCCACCGCGATTCGAATCTCTGTACTTTATTATTAAACACACTGGTCGAACCGATTCCGTGAGGCGATAACCGGCCGGAGAAAAAAAATCGGACACACCACTTTCATCGTAAAATTTAATTGCCTATAGGTTTAACTTTTTTAGATCCATTGTCTGCGTGTATGTTGTATTTTTCCACTCTGCCTATGTCTAGCTGATTACCGACGGAGATATAATGTACTCGTCGGTTTGTCTGCGTTAGTAAAATCGTTTTTTTCGGGTTACTTTTTTCAATAACTACGTGCACCAACGGTTTTTTCGTGCGCGCGCGCGCACACACATTCATCCACCATAAACCAAACATAAATAATTTATCCGGTTTCCCGATCTGATAATCGACGAACACGGAATTTACACGCGTTTCTAACGCAGATCTTCGCCGTCCCGTTCATTTGGGACGTATATACCGCACACGCGTTTGGGTAGTAACCTGTAACCGAACACGGACGGTTCTCGGTCTCGTACGGATCGTTTTCAAACCGTGTCCGAACACCTAGGTAGGTTATCGTAACACGGCCGCCTTTAATATATATTCGTTGGACTACGTAGCGTTATATTTTTATTCCTCGAGCTATTATTTCATCCGTTCTCGTATTGTCCATATATGCCGCGTGGTACAATAATAATATATCAGATCGGCAGGTACAAACGAGCGGACGGCCGTGTGTGTGCGCGTATATATATATATATATATATATTATGGATAAATGTATAATACGTATTATGCAGTACGACTACTGTCACGGATCGACATCGGCCGTATATGTGCGCGTCTCGCCAGTCGCGCGCGACCAGATCTTATCGAGCTTTGGTGCAGGTGACACTAAACGCACAATATCTGTGCCTATTTAAGTATATAAATATCTATTTATATACGATCTTTTGGTTGTTTACTTAACAAGAATTGGCGAGCCATATATATATTATACGTATCTATGTAGACGAAGAAGCTTTTTTCACCGATATCGACTTTAATAAGTTATATATATACATAGTAAAACTTCGTTATAATGCTCTTTTTCTCTTTTTTTAACCCAAAGGTAGTTTTTTGTTAAATATTTACTCGTCATAAAGCTCTGTAGGGGAAATTTTTTTTTGTTTTCTTTTCCTAGGTAAAAATTATGTTGTTCCCTACTCGCGTTTGTTTAGAGAATAGTTATAAATGACCCAACTGGAGAGGGATTCGTAGAATCGTCTCATTATCGCTCCTTCCGAACTTTTTTATGAATTATTGGAAATATTGGAGTTTTTGGGTTGTATTGTAAATACAGTTTTGTTTTTATGTTCAACGTGCCCAAAATTGTCATTTTTTTTGTACATCGTACGCGCCTGCACACACACATACATACACATGCGCACGCGTACATTTTTAATTCAAAGCAAACAATAACAGAAAATTTGGTTTCGATCTAATTTCAATAATCGAATTTTGCAATAAGGAGTATTCGTGGAACAACAATATATATTACCTCATCGAGCTAAGCGTTAGTATTACTTAAAGTTTAGTTAAAAAATATTTTTTTGGCATTTCCACCTCTATAACTGCATATCATTAACGGGGCGCGTTTTTTTATAGTAGTATCCCCTTCAAATTAGACGTAATTCACTCTTTATGAAACTGATACATTAATCATCCGTATTCGTAACTATCGCGTGCTTAATATACAAAATCTAAAGAAATGTTGATTTGAAATAGAATTTGTCTCGAACAAATCGTATTTTATAAATAGTTATTACAATTTATTATAATTTTAATATTAATATATATTCACGTTATAAAGAACGTGTTTTGCTCAGAATTTAAATATTTGATTCTAATGGCTAGGTCCCGATTAGTGAACAGCAGAATATCTACGTTCCACTTTTCCAAACTTGCTATACACTAAATAGCATATTTATATTTATTAAAATAGAAAATACTTATTGTAGACATATTTATCTCTAATTGACTAAATAAACTATTATTTAGATACTATTATAAATATTATTACAGATACTATACACAATAATATACTTAATATCTGCTATATATTATTATACGTTATTGTACGCAATCACCACAACTCTCCTTTCGTTTCTATTGTCGTCCAATTGACTAGAATGGAACATTATTGAATCCGTGTGAGTTTAAATATCAACTGTGTGCAGTAGTTAAAAAGTCGAAAATGATTCGGTCGCAATTCCCAATTCGTATTGAAAACTACAAATTCGACGGAGAAAACAAATTGAAAATACTTTCATATCAAAACAAATTAATGAAAAGAATACAAAAGAAACATAAATGTAATTAATACAGAAAAAACGTCGTATGTTGTTTCGGAAAACTATTAAAAACGATTAACAGCGAAGAAATTGTTGAAATGCGTTGTAAAATTAATAATATGTATTTAATTAATAATTTAATATTTATTAATATGTATTAATATATATTATGGTCGGTTTGATTGTATAAGTAGCCAGCATGATGTTTTCGTCAATTACATTAATAAAAGCCAACATAATATTGAATAAACGTTATATCGATTTTTACAATCTATGATAGTTTCTTTTTTAAATTACCTCTTATTAGTAAATTCGTAACATTATTGTAGTAAAAAGTTACGGACGTAATCTAAAAGTTTTGTTTTTGTATTGCCCACACTCGTTTATTTTCAATTCAAAGCTAACAGCGACAATTTTATATTACAATACATAAATTGTATCGTATCGCACATTGCGCATAATTTTAGACTGTATTGATGTGATTTAATGAACCGTGTTTAAACGTTAAACACGTTCTTTTATTTATGTACTTATTCGTTTTAGTATTAAAACGTGTAAGATTTTTGTTTTAAATATATATATTTATTAATATCTACTAGTGTAGTAGATTTTGTAATAATATTTTGTATCTTTAATAATATACATAAAACCATTCGATAATACCATAATTACTGATTTAATCAGTATTAAAATACAGTAATATCAGTCGAGTTTTTTTATCGATTTCATTGAAACACAGTGGAATGGTTTAGAATTAACCACCGTTTAAGTGCTCTTGATATTTATTAGGGTTTCGTCGAATGTTTAATAAAAAGTGGGTGTAGTATTTAAATGCAAATTAAAATGGTGTTCTACGTATACGTACAACTACTTGTGTTAACATGAACATTTTGAACATAGTTTTGTTTTATCTAATTACATCTTTTATTTGTGTCTAATTCTTATCGCTTTTACTCGTTCCAAACACTTCGAGTACACCTGTAAGTTGTTTAAAGTACCTAACTTATTCTCCTGTAAAAAAATATAATGAAATATGAACGCGTATTGTATTTATTTTCAACCAGACTACTATAAAGACCATGTTACATGTGTAATAATAGGGGAGTAGGTACAATTGTTCATGGTTCGGTTCCGGGATCCTTTGTTAGGGTAATTATCTGTTTGTTGAATGAGAAGGAATAGGAAATGTAGTGAAGAAATATAAAATTTACTAGTCCCTTACGCATATGATACACACATACTTCTCATTGGGCGTGTGTGTTTGCGAGAGAGAGAGAGAGATGGAAATTAAGAACGATATACTCGATGTATATTAATCCGATCCTAATGATAGACTAGATCATAATTAGTCAACGCTCCGTATAATTTTCATTCTTTTTGATATTATACTCATATTCACGTGATTTATTTCGTCTTGTTACGACATACCTACTGGACTTCTATAATAATTGTATTTGTCCGCGAATCGAACCGTTCGGCAGATGTTGTTTAAAATATTTTACTCGATCCGTGTCAATACGAATATTCTACCAGACGCTTTTTTATTCATAATAGATGGTAAAGAATTGAAAGTAAACGATCGTTTAACATTAGAATTTGAACAATTTAGTGTTCGGGGTACATAAAATTACGATTCATATTCATATTGGTAATTTTTATGATTAATTTAATAGAGAAATATTATTACCTATGATGTATTCAAGTAATTAAGGTTTATATCGCTTTTATTTTACTTAATAATTTAAAGAATTTATAGTTTGTATTATAAATAATTTACGTCCGCGATTGTGTTGATTACGTATTTATCATAGTGATATAATCGTTTAAATTTCATTTAGGAGATGATTATATTTTACAAGTTTATTTTACAGTTTTCTGTTAGATATAATTGTTTATATGGAAAGTACAGCGGTATTTTGATGAATGAAACGCGTTTTAACAACCAAATTTGTTATAAATTGTTGGAATATTTATCAACCCGTACAAAAGGTACGCGTGAATAATACGAAATTATTAAACATTTATAAACGTACATCGATAAATTGTACAGGTAATATTGTAATTTGTATATTTCATTTAATACGCATAATTTACGTTGGTGTTTCTCGTCTACCGCCATTTGAATAACAATAGTTTCGGTCAGAAATACCGTTGTACGTTTTGTTTTTTAGTAGTGGGAATACATTTTTTCACAACACGCCGCCGCCTGCATTGTATATATTTTGGACACATACGCGTAACGTACGGCCATGCGTGATTATCGCGTTTCAAACGCGGCGGGGCGGCTGAGGACAGATAGGGTTTTTACCGTCGATTTGGCTGTTTATATTGACGGTACCCGCTATAAATATTTCTCCTCGTCGCACGTTCTCGATAAAGATTCGACGATAGTGTACATGGGGGAAAAAGGGTTGCGCTACAATAGCGTTTAGTAGTATTCAGTGGTTCGGAAACCGATGTTGAGATTCGTTGGCGCCATAGACAATAACATAAAAAATTATATTCCCACGTATAATCCGTTGAAAATTAGTTTTGAAATTACGCCCGAGATTACACCGGCGTGCGCTCGCCTCGCCCAACACACATTTTCGTTGCCCCCTTTTGTTGCCTACCGTTTAAGTCACTTTCGAAAGGTGTTCTATTCGTGTCTAACAATATTATAAAACCGATACGATTGTCTTAAACGATTTATTTTTCCGTTTCGGACATCCCTTGGAGGAGGTAATCGGGACAACGTCATCGCCATTCTAAATAAACTTAATTATAGTCTGAACCGTACCTTGTTAAAAAAAATAAATACACGCACACACACACACACACACACACACACACACACACACACACACACACACACACACACACACACAGTAAATAACAAGGTGCCAGGTGAACCGGCACTGGTCAGGTCTCGTTAGTATGGTATTTATTAGCCGGGCCAAGCACCTTCCACAAACAAGTCCCGACAACCCATAGTATAATACACAAACGCGGCGTTTAGTTTATAGTCATTAAAATATCCTGCCGAGCCGCCTATATAATACACGCGGCTTTTAATTTTTTTTTAATCTATCCTCAAAATTACGCCAATGCTTATAGAGTGGACGAAGAAGTAGGTGAAGAATAAAACATATTTAAAAAAAGTACGTGTACGTGCGCGTGTATATATATATATATATATATATCATCTTAAAACGTGTGTTTATATTGTGTAACGTATAATTCATATGATTTGGAAAGACGACAACGCGTGCATTCCGGTCGGCACGTGGAAGGCGAAGTTTCTCTTCGCTGCGTGATAAATTCTGCTCCGTGGGGAGACAAAAATAAATAAATTCCAAACTGATATATTTTCGAACTCCGGCGGTCCGAATTAAACAAGAAAGGAAAATTTACCAAACGGTTAATATTAAATTGAACGTACGGATTTGGAAATTGAAAGTCCACTGTTTGTTGTACGCATATTGATTGTACATTGTTATTGATAAATTAACGCATCGCACTTTCGATTAGAATTTTCATTTGCATCACGTCGGTCCAACTACATTCGTTAATCGCGTCCGACGTTTTCGATTCGCCGCTTTTTTAATACGTTCGCTAGGCGTGATTGTTTATCCCTGTGCGACAAATCCCCCGAATAATATAAACGAATGCGTATTGATCGCGACAATTCGTTATCGTTTATAAACGTGTACGATTTTTTTTCTCGTTTTGATTATTCGAAAACACTTGAAAAAATATACCGGGTACCTTTTTTATCTTTGAACGCGTGTTTTTTCAGTGGAATTTCTGGTGTGTCCGCTTTAAACGAATATGTATGTACTTCGTGTTATGTGCGTGTTTCAAAGCGTACACATGTTTCGTACATTCAGTCGACGGTGTTTCAATTTGTTTAACGACAAAACTGTTTGCAATATACGTTTTCGAATCGACTTACCAAATTGGAAAGTTGGTCAAATTCTGCACGTCGATCGGCACATAATAGCGCGTGTCCGCCGGTGTACATTATATTGTGTGTAAATCAGTTGGCCGTACCGCACGTGGAATTTTACTCGCGTAACGACGCGAACCGAACGTATTCAAATGGTATTCAGAACATGTGGATCACTCTGCGGCGATCATAATGGACAAAGAATCGGATGACAAACACAGGAGGGGCGTAGGGTGTGGATGGTTTGTGTGTATGGGGGGGGGCAATTTCCAGCGACTTTTTCGTATTGTCCTCGTGTCCGCCAACGGAAATTCATGTTCTCCTCGCGCGCTATTACGGATACGTGCTGGCTGCGCTACGTGTGTTATATAACGAGAAGTTAACGTAATTTGAATCCCGCCGTACGCCAGAGAGGTATCCAGTCTTCTTGTATACGTCGAGTTTTTGTTTTTTTATTATTATTTAACCGCGATTTCCGACCATGGACGTCCTGTTATTTACCGGCTGTAAATTTGTAAACGTCGGATTTTCCTAATTAAATACACGTCGATAAACGTACGGTGTAATAATATGTCTAGGCCTCGTTGCCGTGGAATTCGGTAAGGTTTTATTGCAGTTCAAACTTCTAAAAATAATCGTCGCTATTATATAACGTCTTTCGATTTGATTTTCATCGAGTCGTTAACACAATTTAAGTGTTTTGGGATTTGTTTTTAAATTCGTATATTTATATATAGGAATCGTAATATCGTTGTTTAGATTTTAAATTACCAATAGAATGCAACAATTGATTAATAAGTAAACAAAAACAACTTAATACTATTACATTTGCTTATTTAAAACGTACGCTTATTTTTTATAATACGCACGTATCGACGATTTTTTTTTATTCGATCGAGAAAAATATATATATTGTTGCCAACGTTGGCAGTATTTCGATCGTTTTTTGAGCTACTGTTGATTAATAAAAGCCTTGTAGAAATTATACATAATTATGAAACACGGACGAATTAAATGCAAATTTAATTGTCATCATAAAACTGGTTTCAAAGAATAATGCAGTTTAGTTTTACGCGAAAACGTCTATAATAATAGGTTTAACATTAGTTATTGCGTTACGTTATAATTTTGTACGAACCAATACGCATTTCGATATTGTTAACAAATTTCGGGTAAATTTCACGTTATATTTATGCTGTATTTAATGCTATTTCAAATTTACAGTTTATATACGTCAAATGATACATTGTTAATTTGCTCCTTCTTCATTTTTCGAATTTGGGATTAACTTATTTATCTAACGTCACATTTGTAAATGTAACAACACAAACCACACAAATTCCGTCCAGTGATTTTTTTGCGGTATATTTTTTGGTTTTGTCCTTTACGCCTCGTGACAGTCCATAAATTTCGCCGACTGAACTATAGAATACTGATAACAGTATCTAATACAAACTTTTAATCCGCAATATATTTTTTATAATATGTTGTAATATAAATTTTTATTTTCTGTTTGTGTTTCGCACGCACCAGAATACGTCGTTGTTCGAAGCTTGTTTATTATAGCCGCATCATAATTAGACAAAGGTTTATATTCTAATATAAATTATACATTTTCGACGTATATAATTACACGTGTGTTCCTGTATTATTAGTTTATCTTTTTTGATTTATTAGATAATGTGTTAACGAGTTTTAACACGACCGATGTAGATTTTAAATGTAATTTAGATAAATAGTATCAACTATTAAGGTCTTTATACTGTACGGTGTTTAATATTGTAAGGTTTGGAAAGTTAATCCGTTTGGAATATAAAAAAGTATTAGTAAAGGCAATAATTAGTTACATTTTTCTGCCGAACCTCAAAAGTTGACGGTTAACTATAAAAACATAATTTAGAAAAGTAGCTCGGAAAATGAAAATTATACTATATATATATGACTTTTGCCGAGTCTTATACTATTACCACGAAGTTTTTTACTTTCGAACCCTATAACTCTATCGTCGCTAGTTTAATTTCATTTACGTAATTTTGTACAAATAATCAACTTACAAATTAGCGTGTTAACCTAAATAAAACGCGGTAACTTAAAATTATTTTTAATTCGTTTATGCTCCCAGCTTCGGTTGAATATATAACGTTGTACACAGCGTCGAGCAATTTTATTTTACGAATTATCTCGTTTAATTAAAACGGGTTAAGCTCGAATAATCGTTTTCAAGTTATAAATAGAACATCGGGTACGTTAATTCCGTTCCATATTTCGCGTCACAATCATCTCTTTTAAGCGTACGTATGTCGTCATGCCTTATTGTACACTGTATCATATTATATGTTACACGTATCGTCGTCGTAAATATTACAAATAAATGAATATCAAAAATGTACGCGTATGTAGTGTCGATAATGTTAATGAAGCACCCTGTATATATGTATACTAATACCGAAACAATTTACTCACATATACATTTTATAGTCTTGTTTTTACCATATATGTGCGTTGAATTCGCTTATAATATTTTAATATAAATTACAATAAGGGAAACAATATCGGTATACCGAGGTTTCGAAAGCGGTTTATTTCCTTTTTCAATAGAATTTATTTTTTTTAA
This sequence comes from Geopemphigus sp. TES_GeoC_2020, assembly GCA_025469175.1. Lineage (NCBI taxonomy): Eukaryota > Metazoa > Arthropoda > Insecta > Hemiptera > Aphididae > Geopemphigus > Geopemphigus sp. TES_GeoC_2020. The sequence continues at coordinate 29,142 of JAIPRN010001471.1, forward strand.
TAGATATTTCGTTTCTCCCACAGGTGATCGTAAAAAAAATTAATAATTTATCTTATGTATCATTCATGTTTGTAAGGAGAAACAAATAGGAATTCCGACAAATATCGTTTATCTGATTGAAAGGGCTTGTCCTCGTCGACTTATCTCGTGTATTCTACGGCTAAGCACGCGAGTAAAGTAAATACAAAGTTGTATTGGCTTTTTCGTCGGCCGTTATGTTTTGGGTATAGATTTCTCCCGAAGTCTTCAAATAGTGACTCGCCAGTTGCGACAGCTGCCAACTATAAACAATTTCGTGTATACGTTTTATCACGTTATTACATTTTTTTTTACTGTTTTTTTGTAATACCTTAATTTCATCCATCATATTATAGTGGTATTGGGGCCATAAAAACATAAACCACCTTTCCGCCACCCAGTGAACAACATATGCCAGGCGCCTCTTTTTGTGCCTACGAAGCCCCCGCGGCTCTAAAAATCCACGTCTTTCTCTTATTATTGTGCACCCAAACCTACAATTAGCCTCACTTCGGCGGGATATTAATCGCGTTATAACGAGGTACCCCCCGGAAAAAACTATTCGATAATTTTTTAACCCTATATTTAAGTGTATTATCGTACAGCGTGTGTGTGTATATCTTGAAAGGGATATCATTTCAAAAGTCATATTAGGGAATAAAAGTTATAAACGCAATTTTCACGGTATCATCTCCACCGCCAATTTGGAAGATTAGTTTTGAACATCTAGTTTGATATTTTAATGAAACAATTTAATATAGGTATACATACATACACACACATAGATTATTACTTCAGTTTTCGGTTTAAATTTATAACTTAATACAAATAATCGTATGTTAAAAAAAAATTATTTTCATTACGATTACGATATTTTTATGATCTTATTTAACTCTAAAACGTGTGTATATCGTTGGGTATTTTTATTTTCAACATTATTAACGCAATATGTATGGTTAGACATGTTCAGTTTACTATTTGTACAGATACCGCTAATGGACGACAACTTTTGTTCTAAGTTTATCACCTAAAAAAGAACAAAACGGATCGATAATGTTCAAATATACGTGTGTGAGCGTATTACGCGATACTTGTCGATATTATATTATTATTCGGTACATTTATTCCGGTTGAAATTTCAGTTTCGGTCTTTCGTTTTTGCAGTAGACAGTACGAGGATAGTGAATTCGGTTTAAAATGCGTCTCTATTCAATAAGTATTAAGTTATAGACACGTTTGTGTGAACTTGTCCAATACGTTTAAAACACTAATCGAAACTTATCTACAAATACAACATTCTTAAAGTATTATCAATTCCACTTGTGCGCATTTACTATTGTGTATACTATTATAAACATTGTTCGATTGAAAATATTTATTAATATTATACGAAAACGGACTTTTTCAACGTTTTTGACATGAAAATAGTAAACGATCATCGTTGTAATTGCAGTTTTCTGTACGATTAATGTTCAAAGTAATCGATTTACATTTCTAATGTATGATCTGAATATTAGTATAATCAACACACGCGTCGGATTTTAATTTTCTTAATACGTACATTCGTATAGTACGGTGGTGTAGTATTGTGATTTGAAAATGTCAAGTTAAATCGTCAACCATACGTTTAATAAAATTACTTTGTTTTCGTATGTAAACTTAAAATCCTATGAATCCGGTTTTAGACACCGCGTGTTTAAATCTAGTTTTGATCGTATTCACCTTTAATACGTGTCTGGCCAAACGAATACGTTTCGTACCGCTGAAAATAGCCGTTCGGTTATTTTTTTCGCCATTTACTTCTGCTTGGTCGTCCGAAGGTCTCGAAACTCGTTTCGCGAAGGCGTATTGTTTTTTTTTTCTTTCGTTTAATCGCATGTCCGTTCGCCATCGCGACAGACAGGTCGGCGGCGGTGGCGGACTAAATTACAATTAGTATTATTTCTGCTTAATTGATCTGTCATCGGACCGTTGATTTATTGGCGCTCGCGAACCATAATAATAATTGTAAATAGTAATAATAATAATAATAATAATAATCCGCAATAATGTTTCCGCATTCAGTAACGGTAAACCTACTAATCTTACGGGTCGGCCGCCGCGCAGTCTAGAGGGAGGCCTTTCTCTGTTAAACCGTTTATTTATTTGATCCGTCGTTCGATCACGTTTTTCCGAGACAATCAGCAATCGGTAGATTCTTTCTGTTCGCTGAAAGTGGAACAACATAAACCCCGTAAATTAATTACGTTTCCCGCCAAACTCAGTACGATATCATCATACATTCTAAACACACTACTTCTGTACTAAAACGATTGAATAATAGTGATGAATAACCCTGTCGGGCTTTTCAACATCACGTTGTACCTTCTCGCCCATCAGTATGAGCTAAAATTAATAGGGGATGACGTATAATTTTTTTTTTTTTCGAATCGTCTAATCAACGAAATTGTAAATATTTTATTTAAGGACGACCCGAGAATTTATAATTTCCGTGTCTTGTCGCTTGTATTTTTGTTTCAATATCTCTTACTATGAATACGGTTACGTATTTATACATTACGAATCAATATTGAACGCCTATTGGTGTAAATATATGTACTGCCCGATGCATAAAGTGTTTGTGGTAATTATAAATTAAACGATTAACGTGCTTCGTTTGAAACGTTTAATATTTGACTAGTAGATATTGTATAAATTTGTCCACTATCCTCGTCGATATTAAGACTATTGAAACGTAACGAATTCCCCGAATCGTCCTACGTGAACACAGTTCTTGATAACTAGAAAAGCACTTTGTTACGTTAACATTGTTTACGCGATATATGAGGTAGACAATGTCGCCCTATTTTTACGATGTTTCAGTCAAATATTGGTTCAATTAGACGTATTAGGCGCTTAGAGTGTTTTACGTGAAATCAAAAACAGTCGAGAAATGTCATGTTGGCTTTGGGATATTACTAGTCCGATTGTAGTATTGCCTTTTATTGGTCGAATTTTATTGACATTTCATTTTACGAGTGAAATCCACTTGTCTAGAAAATTCTCTTTTCTAAAATTGGATTTATTCTTTATAATATACGTTTTATTTTACTTCGGGCGCATCGCGTATTCAACGTATAAAACCGTCTCGTAAAATATTTAAGTCGTTATGTCTCTAAATATTTTACTATTTCTTTACGTTCGTTATTTATAACTGGGATTTTTATTACGGTTCATTGTTGATTAATGCAATTGGTTATACAATTTTGTTAAATTTATTGTACTTTAAAATTAGTATTATCGCACTTAAGTTCAGCGTTTGATTTAATATTATCAACCGTTTTGCCATTAAAACGGTCATAATATTGCGCGAACGATAAATATAATATTCTGGATAAAATTTTTACACGCCATGGAGGAGGTCGTTGGTTTGGCACGTAATATACTTTAACTCTTAAGATTTTATACGATAAAAGATTTTACTTAATGGGAGTGTGGGTCTACTGTAATAGCTTGTATACTGTAAAAAATAGTCAAAAACGAGTCGCGATTAATAATTTTTAGTCGGTAAATACTACTGAGAATACCCACTTATAATAACGTAATATGTCCCGCAATTGTTGGTACAGTTTTTATAGTCTCGCCACTACGAGTGGTGACATTATTTCGATCACGTTTTGATTCGCCGTTGGTTCAATCAGCCAAGTACTATCACCGTTTCCCGGTTTTGTTAGTTAACTGCAGTTAAACATTAGGTTCACCAGTTGCACTTAATCATTTCGACAATCGGACTTCGGAATCTGACGTAATACTAGGGAAATTTTCCATCGCAGGCCGGGCACCACACCGACATTCGAAACCCGATACCTTAATTTTTTTCAGTTATTTGTTGGGCACACGTATGTATGTGCGTTTGTACGCGCGGGTATGTGTGTACGTATGTGTATAAAAATGACCAACCGTGATATTATACGAGTTCGCGTTTATATAGCCCACAACAGATCGTAGATAACTGGTCGGTTATTAATCCACTTCACAGTCAATTGGAAAGAAAAACACGCATCGTGTCCGTTTATTTTATACGAGGTATAAATTAATTTCCTATGAATACCTTTAAAGTAATGTTCCTTTTTACTACCTAGCTGTGTTATTTGTCAACCGGTCGAGTATAAAAAGAGCTGCTGAATATACGCTATTAATTATAAGTTTACGACAATATCGTAATCATTATTATCTACGGAGCTATATATTTATATATTGGTCGGGTGTGTAAATAAAACTCGTTGTTCATTGGCGGTACGCATAATTAAAAAACTAATATTTTTTATTTTGCTCCAAAAGAGGGTAAACGGTTTAACAGTATCGTTGTTACACGGAAATGAGTAGATACTCGTATATTGTTTGATGATAATGGATTGGCGTTAGGCTATTTATTTATTTTGAAATATCGTACGATAAAAAAAGCGATTCTCTACGTATAAATCATAAATTGGCGTTTCGTTTAGAATAGATGTACACTTAATCGATAACGGTTTTTTTTTAAGTCGACATTTTAAATGAGTGTTTAGTAATTTTTATTATTAAACATTTTTTTATTTGAGTAATGTGAAAACGATTGGAACAAGTTTTTTTAATACGAAAGTGTCCGAGTAATTAAATCGATAATTTGTAGTTGGTTCGCATTCGGTTTAGATCGAAAACAAAATTCTATTCATTTTTGTACGTTAAAAAATTAAAGTTGTTCGTTTGCATTGACATAGTTGAAAATTAATGTAACTTAGGTAAATACATTTATCATAAAACTGTAAAGTGTTTACCTTGATATTATCATCATGCAGAGATAAACCATAAATTATTCGTTATTTATTATTTTACGTTACATTTTTTCCTATTTTTACATTTTCCACTTTTTATCTTATATACACATCATATTTCTTTTACGCGAATAGGTACACAAAATATTTGTTTTCGATTACATATATATATATATGAATGTATAAATTTATATAAAAATAAAATGTTTTCGTGTCACAATAATATTTCTATCAAATCCGTAGCTGAAAATTATGTTCGTTCGTTCGAACAGTTTTACAGACATAGCGATTAATTATTTTTTCAAATTAGAAATTCTTTCTCGACTTAAGTTATTATTATTGTCAATTAGTTACGTTTAATACGCCCGTTATTATTAAGGGTATATTTAAAACGGTTTAAACGATACGAATGAGAAAATGATTTGTTTCGAAATTATATTACGCGCTATTCTGAGTGACTACAAGAATATTACAGATACCGAAGGCAGGCTTTTTAATATCCGTTGTTAGTGCTTGAATATCGCAGCAACGTTAAATAACGTTCATTCCGCATATTTTTTTGTTTGGCTTAAAAAGGTTTTAGCGATATTAATACAAACTCATTTGTAGCGTTAACGGAGATAGCAACGAATTATGAATTTCGTCAATTTTTTACAATTCGTTTGTTATAAATTTTAGGTATCTCGAACTCCTTTTGGGAATTATTCATTTTTCTATAAAAGTTCTAATCGTAATCGATTATATTCGTTTTTATGTAGAATACATGATATATTTAATTATGATTATTACCGTGTTGGCTATTTTCGTTATAGCGAAGTTGCTTCTTAGTCGTTTCGTCGTTCATGATTTATACGCGATTTTTATCTGCATTCAATTGGTAGGGTTAATATCCTGATGACCAGTGAAAATACCAGTCACCATTTAAAAAGTTCGCGTGAAGTAACATTAATTGAAAAAAATATTAATATCGGTTCCTTGGTAAAGGTGTGTTTATATTATATTCTTTTTACTGGCTTACGATATTTATTTAGGTGGGTAATTTTTTATTACTTTTTTTTCGTAAAAAAATAGATCTTCCAATGGAAACGATCGTGTGTCACCATTTGTCACGGAGCTCCCTCGGTGCTCTCCCGCAGTTACGGTACTCGTTCGCCTCTGATGTATAACTTTTTACAATTTTAATCTAAAATAAAAATAATAAAATAAAAAGGTAATGCGTACGTAAAGATAACCGAAATGGATATACGTGCAAAGACCGCCCGCGAGTGTCCAACGAGTTTTGATTTTTTTATTATTATTATTAGTATTATTTCACCATTTACTGCTTTAACCGCCTCTTCTACAAACCCTATTAATTATGGGCGTCTGACCGTGTGAATTTTCTTTTTTAAAACAAACTGTTTCGCCGTCCAAACACGGCAATCACACGTGCGACAATCATGAATAATGTGCGACGACGATTCGCAGTTTTTATTCATTTTATGAGCATATTTATTTTATGATATGTGTTTATAAATTCGTTTTTCATATTTGATGTAATTTGTTTTAGTTTAACCGAATATTTTCGTTAGAAATTTGTTCGTGTTCAAAATTCTTCTGTAGGCATTTATCATCAAACGTGTTAGTAATTTCTGGAATTTTCAATTTAAATAATTTGCAGTCTGGTAGAAATATGTTGTTTTTTTTAAAAAAAACCAAATGCAGTTAGGTTATTCATTAAGAAATCTCCAAATTTCGGCATACTAGAAAACAGTTTCGGATTCTGAGCGAAGTTATTTTTTCAGTGTTTAAAATAATAATCCTCGGAATATTAATTTTAAAAGTATTAAAAGTCATAAAAATGTAACGACGATTTAACTTATCGTAGTTAATTAGTAAATTTAGCTTCAGACGTTCAATATTAATATTTCCATTAAAACTATCCGAAATTATTAGTTTAATGGGAGTTCATTTTATAGTATATTATTATACAAATTTGAAATTTCTGATCATAAATTAAGCGATGTGAAGACATTTCTTTTTGGATATCAATACGTTTTTGAAAAAATAACAAAAACATTGATCCGTGAAAATTGTACACGTTTATATAAGCTGATAACAATGCTCCAATTGCCGTAAAAATAATGATTGAAATAAAAGAAAGAGCCAAAATGTTAAGGCGTAATCTTTTTCAAATTTCTACGAAAGGTATAATTTTTTTGTAACGTTTTATAATAGTTAATAATTTGGGGTTTATGATTACTTTTAGCCATTATTATTTTTAATATATAATAATAATCGATTTTTTCGATTTGTAATTTTTTGTTTTATGTTAGCATGCTCGATAAGTTTCAAGATATCAGTCAATTAGAAATTGATTTCGGGTATAAGAATAAAAATGTATAAACAGTTTCTGAGATAATTTCCTAAAAACATTGTTTAAAATAATGTTAATTTTTTTTTGAAGGTGTAAATGGTAGTAAGTTGAGTAAAATGATCATCCTAGATATGGATTACGTATTCTGTCAAATATTAACTACTACTTACTTAATTTTTGATCCTGCAAGAAAAAATGACTTCCGGCACAATGACGTTATAAAAAAGGCTAACTTATGTTCCGTCGCGTGCGCGTAGAATAGTAATAGGACGTCTCGACGAGTAATTTTTATTTTAGCGAAATTGAATGGAATTGTACTTTTATTAAACAAGTCAGTGAGTCTGCGACAGACCCTTTTTATAGCGTCCTAGTGGATGCCCAAAGGCATTTAACTTATATTTTCAACGGACTTCAAAAATCGGATTATTAATCGTTTAGGCCGTAGACTCGACGGTGAAGCGTTTGCCTACGGCATGTGCTAATATTCCGTTTGATCGAATAATATTAATAATAATAAAAATCGGACCGGATGAGAGGGCAATTCGAACGTACACGAAACGGGCTAATTTCCACGCACAACCCTTACTCAAGTTGTATTTGCATATTATTACCCGAACGCACGGAAGAAAGTGGTGGTGAATAAATTGTTGGTATTCGCTTTTGAAACGAGTTTTTTCGTGGGGTGTTTGATAGGGGGAAGGTTCTCGATCGGTCCTCGTACGCGCACCGCAGGAAGTGACCATTACTCTGTCAAAGTAAACTCCTCCTCCACCTACTTCACCTATTCCTCTCTATCCGCACCGTATATGTACGTCCACCGGTTCGCCGAGTTTATTAACCGTATCCGAAATTACCGGCTCTCTGGTGCTGAGGCTAGTGTGGAGGAAACGTTTTATGTTCTATAACCGAATATTTGGATATCCGTAACGAGCCCGGTCAGCAGGAAACTGTGACGATTACGTTTGTTGTTGTTGTGCCCCTCTAGCGTTGGAAACGGTCATGAACACGATTTGGTAAAACGACGACCAAAACGGGTGGATACAGAGGAGGTAGTGGTGGTGGCGGTGTTGTAGAGGAAATATCGTAAGCGTTATTGTTTTTGTATTGTACGGTGGCCGAGCGACGCGACGTCAACCTGTCAACCACGCGTCGCGTATCGCCGTTGCCGGGACGCATAAATTAAATAAATATCGCGGAGAAATAAAAACAACGTGCCTCCGTCACGGGCAAACCAGACTTGCGGTGGCGGCGTATGGCTTTTATGTACCTGGAAGACGGTACCGAGGGCACCGGGCGTGATCTGTAGGCATATCCAGCGACACGAGTGTGCGTTAGGTGTCAGCGGGCAAAACGTTGTGTGTGTGTGTGTGTGTGTGTGTGTGTGTGTGTGTGTGTGTGTGTGTGTGTGTGTGTGTGTGTGTGTGTGTGTGTGTGTGTGTGTGTGTGTGTGTGTACTTATCCAACCTATTCTCGATGTGAAAGTAAATGGAAATAATATTTCATTTTCTCATAACGTGTTCTAGTCGTAAAATAAACTACGTGTGCTCTATTGATTATGATAATATTGTATAGACAATATATTGTTATAGTATACGACCGTGTGTATATATATATATATCTGGCTTTCGCGGTTTATTATAAAATATTTTATCGACCCGTTATAAACAAAACGTAGAAAAAATACGTCGCTTTTGTTGTGTGAAAAACATAATGGAGTATTCATGCTTGCGCAGGATATATATTGTTACGGACGTCTGTAAAATCTGTATATCGGTTAATCGTGTAATATTAATGTGAATGACGAATTATCGAAAAATTGTACCACGAACGTGTTCGGAAACTCGTATATAATACATAATCGACCTAACGTACGATCCGCGCCGGGGATGGGACAGAGAAGGTTATTTACCCCATCACGATTTCTTTGGTCGCGGTTCCTTGAAATAGTCACACGTAATAGGTGCTCTTAATAAATTGACATTTCCCGGGATACCTTCTGTATATAACAAATGTAATTGATCAAAATGATTTCTCTGGGTAATAGCGTAACTACTACGTTCGCTTTTATTTTACTAAAGTTTAAATATGAATATTGGGAACCTCCGTTAATGTTTATAAAGTAAAAACTTGCTATTACTTAAGTCATTAAACAATTCCAAATCGAATTACTCGAAAATGAAAATAAATTGTTTCAATATCGTCTTCGTAGTCGTATATAGTAAAGCTCGTATTAGACGTTCACTTTAAAATCGCGAATTTATTCAAACTAAAAACATAAAATTTTCGAAATTTTAATAATCTTTTATGTTTAGTCGTTATACCTTAGTCGTTCTTTTCTTTAAATTACAATAACAATAAAATATTATTCGATTTTGTAAGAATTGGGGTGCGTACGAACAATTTTTCTAGGTTTTTGCCGGTTTTCGGTCGTTACTTTTTTTTATCGTTAAGGAAACTATTAGAAAATCAAAAAACGTTTCCTTCAGATCGCTTTGTACGACTATAGATTGAAGTATTACTTCTAGATGAAAAAGTTTCCATTGACCACGGCTGACATACAGGAGCGTAAATAAATTTCGGTAAAACACATTATCGTTGTAAAACCAATAAAATGTCTAAAAGAAAATCTCTCGAAAGGGACGACTGCTTCATACGCCGCCTTTCTAAGGACGCTCCCGATAATATACGTATATATATATAACGGCTGTAATCACAATATTGGTTAATTTATACGGATAAATTATGTTTATTATTTTTGTAGAAACGGTTTATTAATTTCCAACAAAGTTTTAACATGTAAAGTTCGTGCGAAATTTATTTGAAACGTACGTAATATTCATTTTATCGCTAATTTTCTATGGAATTTCGCGCGCTCCGTAGTTATGTAGTTAGTTTTTGGCGATCGTTTGATTTTAACGTTTAATCGTATTTACGACGAATACGAGCAATCATAAACAGTTTTACGTTATAAATAGTTAAATGTGTACGCCGATTCGGAACATTTAGTTACATTTATCCCATCATGTTTTTAGCATCGTCGCGTAAGATTGATTCGTGATTGATTGAAATGTTTTTAACTTTGCCGAAATGACGCATTCGGACTGTACGTTTTATTTACTCGTCTAAATATGTTTCATTTCTACCGTCGATTCCATATATACTTCAACAGTGTTGTACTGTGTTAATATAATTGTTTCGAACAGTTGCGTACAAGTTAAATTGTTATAATTTACTTAAAACGAAATAGTTTTTTAGTTTGAATACACGTTATTAAGAAAGCCTAAACGTATATATATATATATATCAAAATGTTTTTCGACGGTTTTATAATACATTTATACTCGTATATATTTTTTTGGGTGCGGGAGGCACCCCGTGTGATTTATTATTACAGTAATTTGAACGGCTCCCGTTCTTACTGAGAATTCGTTACCTGCGTCCGACTTCGCGTTGCGTGACATTTTATTTTAATTTGTTACGTTAGATAGAATTTTTCGATAACTAACTTCCCCGACACACGTTTTTCGTCATAAATCGTCGTTCCACGACCGTGTGCCACGTGAGCGCGATCTCCGATATTAATATGGTTTTCGTATGGGACGCCCGTCGAATCGCGGCTATTGTGCACGCGAATTATATTTACGAGTCCATTTATCGGACGCGGCCGGTATTTTCTTGGACCCGTTTTGAATCTTCGTCACGTGACATGTACGCCCGTTTCGGGCGAATTATCGATAAACAGGAACGAGGGCTCACGTATAGTTTGTCGTTAAGACGAGTCAGACGGAAACACGACGGCGGCCGCAATACGCGCAACGTCTAACGATCCGCATAGGTCCTCGCACAAAGGGTCGGTTTTCATTAGACGCGCCCGGACTCCTCGGATAGCAGCGAGGGTGTAAATCTGCCGACGTCGGCGGTATTCGAGCGGGGCCCGTTCGTTGGACTCGCTCGCCAGACAACGGTTTAATCATCCCCACGTCCCTTATACACCGATCACGGCCTTTCTCCGTTCCACGGCGAAATCACTTTACTTTCGTTGCGTTGCTGTCTAATGCATAATGCATAGCGTTACCGAGTATTACCACCATATTGGACAATGTTGTAAAACAGACGGAGAACTTCCCTCGTCGTGGGGTACGACGGGGCAATCGCATTATCGCGTCGTTTATTCATTCGTTACGTTGCGTCGCGCGTTGGCGAACATGTAATATTTTCACGGCTACGTAGTATTTCGTCGAAGCACTCGGGTATTATTACTAGTTTTCGAACCTACCCGACGATCAATATATATATAGCGGTGGTGTTTGTTCTTTTACTATAGTTTTATATTTTATTTCGGAGCGAACTACTGGGTATTGTTGCGATAACACTTGACATTATAACAAGAGCGGTCTCTCGATTTGTACGCGTTATGTTACAACGAGTCGGCGATTATGTACCAGAATACGAAACGCGCGGATGACGTCGAAACGATAATTGGAAAAATTTCTTTTGATTCGTCGTGTAATGTGGCGTTATTTGAGGCTATCCTCAATTAGTTACCGTGAACGTGGTTCGTTCGTCTTCGTGATTGCAAATGTCGCGTTATTCGTGGATTACGTTTGTTCGAACGTTTTGTTCGAACGTTCGCCGCCTGTGACATCGATTATCTCGTACAAGAAACCGGACTGACTCGGCGACGGTAACTTAATACTTCACAAACAGCGACCGACAAATATTAATAATATTTAAATAACGTAGAAAAAAATGAACGTCGACGGTAAACTATCATTAATTCCAGTGTCTAATAGTCTTTAATCCGCCGGGCTCGCGAGTGTCCCGCAGCGAAATCGGATCCGTTTTGACGTGTAATCACTAAGTGCGATTGAGCCGTCTACGAGTTTTCTTCAGAGGTTCATCCCCACTACGAATCGTCAGTGTCCAGCGGACTGTTTTATCGAAACGAAAACCTATGTCCGTATTGATATTGTGTAAATGAAACGCGTTGGCAAGACTGAGAAAAAATGTACATCATATCGGTTGTATTAATATCATCGGCGATTGTTCGCGCGTTATTTAGCTACTGACAAGTCGAATTCATTTGGCGATTTCGGCTTGGTGTCAAATTGTTCCCATGTTATATTGTGCAGTCAACAAGCACATTGTTTAGGACAACCTAAACCATTATGAAAATACTAAAATTCGTTAATCGGGAAGGTAATAGCCACGGAGTTTACTATCCCGGTTGTTTTAATGAAAATCTTGTTTTATGTTCAGTTGTGTGTTTAATTTGTCTACCGACTGTTACAGCACTACGATTTAATGGTATTTGATGTTTGATAAATCGTAATATTGTGTATAATCGGTCTTCATTATTAAAACGCATTGTATACGTTTTTGAATCCCATTATTTATTACGCTATGAATAACTTAATAGTTTTGTAATTTTTGTATTTTACTACTGTTATTAATAATAATATACCTTCGAATACTAAAATAAAAAAATCTTGTCGGATTCTTTAAAATTAGTGTGTTTATTGCCCTATTCGGAATGAGTTTCCGACGAATATATATATATATATTTTTTTTTTTTTGATATGGTTTCCTTTTTGAATGTAATCAATAAACATTGTATATATATCCACGTGTATATAATTAAATGTCTTACCGTTTCTTTATTTTACCGATTTATAAATTGTAATACCGATTTGATATTTAATAAGTTGGCACGGAAGACCGCGTGATTCCTATGTCCGAGGTGAATTCAAATCATTGGGGGGTCTTTTTGTATGTAGATTATATCCAACCGACAACGTGGACGATGAATCGGGAGTGATGGTGGAGGAGCAGGGGGGTTATTACCAATTGAAATTCTTAAGTTTATGACTCTCTCATTTATTATTTCACTCTTGCTATATATATATACGGTTAGGGCTTTGAGCTCGTGATAATCATATCCTTTAGGAGTTTCGTGATTTTTTGTCTCCGCCGCGGCTAAAACCAAATATTAACCGTAGAGCTTTATTGCTAACGAACAACAAGGAGCAAAGTGTGGGTCGTCTTGAAATCGCCATAAAAACCGTCCAATTATAGACCGAATAGGGTGGGGGGCGTTGGCGGCGTCAATAGTCTCGCGGTCCCAATATCGGATGAACTCCCGGAGAATACATACCGGATACGTGTAAAATCGCGTTCGTAAAATTTACTACGTTCGCGATCGATCGTTTATATCGAGTCCGTAATTTGTTTTCGAAACGTGGCAGGGAAATATTGTTTTTTCGCGTGTGTGCGTGTCGCGTGTGCCCTCGTGGTTATTACATCCATTTTAATTTTAACGGGTTTCGTGGGCGTTGTGCAATATTATTATTATTTATATATATATTTATAAGCACACGGGCACGTGTTACGCGTGCGCGGTGTGTGTACGACTCGAACGATTATACCTGCGAACGAACGATAGTGCAAATAATATCTAATGATAGTTCGGTGGACGCGTAACACGCTTGCGCCTATGAAAAATAATCAAGGGAAAGTGAACACACTTATATTTGTTACGCAAAGCGGACCAACGTTTAATTGTCAGTTCGTTAATTATTACATTTGTCGCGTAACGCCCGATCCATTTCGAGAGCTACAGCTTAGATAGAAAGTCGTATCCGTCGTCAAACGCCATAAATAATAATTCGTCAGCCGTCGTCCAGTTGCGTTTACCGGCGGCATTTATAAAACGAAAAGTAATCGTTCAAACGCGACCGTTGTTTCTGTCGCTTGCTACATTGAACGACGTATTTTTTACATATATATTTGAAGTGGTGTACTCTAAATCGGGTGTGCGAAATGTCCGTTTTGTGTACGCCGTGGCAATACTGGAACGACGTTCGAGGATATAAGATCTTATTTTCCCATAGTTTTTGTTTTCGTTTAGTTCTCCCTAGTCGACGTTGCTCGAGATCGAAAACGGATATATCGCTTAACGCGTATGAGCTTTTGAAAAAAAATTATTTATATATATATATATATATGTTTAAGCACCTTCGCCGCCGAGTGAGGTCATGGATTATTATTATGGGTCGACGTTGAGAAAGGGAGTATATTTATCATGTAGAGATTTACAACTGTATTGTAGTCGGCCAGTTATCGGGTTACTCGAAGTATTTGTATTTTGTTTTTTGTTTTTTTCGTTTTGTACTCCTTCTCAGTGCGGAGAGGTCTATCTGTGCACGGTGAAACAAAAGATCGAGGAAAAAATAAACTGCGAGAATTCCTGCCCGAGACGTCATCGGATGTTAGGTTATTTATGGGCGAATTGAACGGTACACGTAAATTAAAAAACAACAGACACTCCGGGGGCATCATCCGATTGTGATTTTTTTGTTCGTGTTATAAAACGATTATCGAAATCAGTAATCCGCCGGTGTGCCGTATTCGAAGGTGTGTGTGAAACTTTATTTTCACGGTGTTTCGGACGACAAATCTTTTGCGTTTTCTGCTTATATTTATAAATGGACATTTTTTTTAAAAGTCGTAATTTATTTAAAAAAAAACACATACAAAAACACGTGTTTATCCGCCGAATATCTCCCGATGTGTATTCTTATTACTTTGTGCGCCCGTGTATTGGTCATTTTCTTTTTTATACCTCGTCTTACGGCAGGGGGTAAAAATACCTAGAACCGTAGGGAAATATCATTAACGGTCTCCAATCATAAATCTGAACGCGTTTCTCTCTAACGCGAGTGCCGATTTGTCTTCTCTGTGTTGATATCCCGCTGATTTTTTACACCCGGATTATTATTTCTTTCGTCCGGGTTCACCTGGAATCTAATTGTCTCCGAAAATTGACCGGTGCGTTGTTCTTGCGACCGAAAAACCATTCCTTCTCCCCCTCCCTAACTACCACAACCGCCGTGTATTCATTTGTATCGTCGGGCCTTTAATTATTATCTCTCGCGTTATTCCCGGTGGACACAAATGGCGTTTAGATCGCGATAAAACGAACCGTTGGCGATAGTCGGTGCAAAGATAATTGGGTTCGACGGGACGTCGGTAAATCTTTATCGAATCACTTTATAAATCGTCGGCCGCCATTGCCCGAAATGTTTATGTGCCCCGTATTTTTTTGAGAATGTTTCTTTGCCGTCATCGAAACGTACCGCAGCCGTTGAACGGGATGCAATGTAATTACATTTTACAAATTTCCCAACTACAACTTGTTTCATGCTTCCGAATTATCCGTGTTTTCTGTTTATCATCAATGCGTCGTACATACGTAAAACGTTTATGGACGTGTATTCATTATTATTATCGTGTAATTATCGACGTAAGTGAAATTGTTAAGTGCATTTGTTCCAAAATATTAACTTAATACGTAATGCTAATCAACGATTACATAGCAATTATTAGTTAGTGTTCGACTATAGGTATGTAGGTTTTTTGGTTAAACTTTGGTATTTTACGTATTTTTTTGTTTTCTGGCCGATGATTTTCTTTAATTCGTTTTTCGTAACGTCCCTGTATTTAATCGTTGATTGTCTAGATTGGTTAACGAAGACTCGTAAAACCGTATTTCAGATACGATTGACGATGATCAATCGAACGTTCAGTTTACAATTAAAACGTTAAATTCAACACTGTATTTGAATATTTTGTTATGAGCCCCGAATAAAATACCGAAATAACCATCGGATTTTCTCACACCGCGCGTACGTGCATTGCTTATATATTCCATACAGTATCGGACAATATGCCCGCTAAATCCGTACAATGTGTTGCGACGTTTTCGATTCACCGTCGTCGGGACACAAACGATCGCGAATTTCGTGCCAATCTGGAACTAGCGACAGTGTCGGCGGCATTCTTTCTTCTTCATTTAGGCGTACGCAGCCTGATTCGCCGAGTCGGTGATGATGGCGAAGGAAGTCGCCGAACGGCAGAGGCAGGCACTTGGCGTGACAGCTCCGTCGCGTCGTCGTGGCCGCAGGGGAGGTGGTGGTTAGGCCGCCAAATAGGGGAT
>JAIPRN010001472.1:0-45299 GCA_025469175.1 Geopemphigus sp. TES_GeoC_2020
CTGGTGAAAATCGGGAACTTTGTCGACTCTGCCGCCGACGTAATTGCCATTAGGGCAGGGAAGGGGGTCCACCGACCCATACAGGTGGCGGTGGCCGGCATCCGAAAGGAGTTGGACGGCCTCCGAAAGCTACGGTCGGGTTGCCAGCAACTCGGCCTAGTAGAAAGGAGGGTTGGGCCGGTAGGCCCTCCCTCGGCACCAGCGGTTGCTGCACCAGTAGAAATGGTAACGGATTCTTTGTTACAGATGGTGCAGAGGCTCACGGAGGAGATGGCAGAACAGCGGAAGTTGCTCGACTGCCTCACAGCCACGGCCAAACAACAGCCAATGGTGCCCAAAGAAGGGAGCTCCGGACTGGCCAGGGAAAGGAAGCGACGGAAGCAGCAGCAACAGCAGCAGCGAAAGCAGGCGACCATGAAAGTCCCACCGGCCAAAAAGGAGGAAGAGCTGCCAGAGCTAAGTCCGAAGCCGCGAGCGGAGCAGCAGAAGAAGAAGGCGCGGTCGAGGAAGACCCAGGCGCCATCATCGTCGTCACCGCCGTTAAAGCCGTCACCAGCCACGAAGCCACCGCAACACCTGAAGGAGGAGAAGGTGCAGCCGCAGCCGAAGGCCAGTGAGGAAGAAAACGGATCGGCCGCTACTTCGACCGACAAACCCCTCTGGACGGAGTTGGTGCGTCGAGGCGCCAAGCGCGTTGCCGCAAGACAGAGCGCGGAAGCGCAAAAGTCGCCTGAAAAGGCGCGGACGGGCCCCAAAAGCCAGAAGAGCGCGGCCGCTGAAAAGGCCGCACTTCTGCGCAAGAGGTTGCCCCGTACGGCAGCGGTCACCATTGACCGACTGACCGGGGAAGGACCCCCCCCAGTGGGCTCACCTTGTCGAGGTGGGGGGGCTTGAACGGAGATCCCTGGTCAGGATCTCCCGACCAAGAGCCCAGCCGGCCGGACGTGGATTCGAGGAAAACGTACACGTTCCGAAGACCCAGAATTCATCTAGATGAATAAGGGAAAATATACGCATTTAGCATGGCAGGAAACGGTCGCAGGGGAGCGGCGGTTGAGGTCCTTTGACTCGCGCGTCGCCCCGACGTTTTTCATACGTCGTGGCGGGCGTGGTTGAATGATCTTCGCCCATGGCTGCTGTGTGGCCGTTTTCTCTGGTTCTGAGGTAACGAAAGTCGGTCAAAGTGTCGTGGTGGTCGGGGACGGCGGAAATTTCGCCCGACGATACGAGCTGCGTAAGCTTATGGACGTCGGGCTTCTGGTCTTGTTTTCTCCGTCGTTTTTCTCTGCCCACCACTTCATGGCGACCGAACTCAGTTCCGTTAAGAGACTCAGTGACGTAAAGTACGGATGCCCGGATTATGGGCAAGTTACGCTAATAAAGAGTCGTTAAAAAGGAGGCCCACATACGGGCCTAGGATTAATTATTAATATGGATTGAGGACCAACAAACGCAACCAGGACCTGGCTATACTTAATTTTGGATATTACTTGGACATTCATATAGTGGACCCAGCAATCTGGGCTCAGGACTTATTACGTATATGGCAATGATAGAGGCGGAACGGAATTTAGGCAAACATAACGGAGAGCCCTCGGGCATTGAATGTATCTGACCATGAAACTAAAGGAAGCACAGAAATGGGCTTTGGATTAAATCGATATCTGCAACACGCAACTGGCAAAAGAAAAATGGTGGAACTGGATTTGGCAATGATAGGAGGGCCTCTCGGCATTTGATTTGGATTGGACACTTATTTGGCTTGTTTGGGATTTATCCCTGGTTAAAGGACTGAATGAGGCCCACCGAAAGCCGGCGTGGCGACCAGAATTCCGGGAGGCTAGCGTTAAGCGACCCGGGTTGATCCACCGATATCAACCATTTATAAACCTAGTCGGTGCCACGGGAAGCGGGGAGCCCTACGGCGCGCTTTGTTGGGAAAGGTAGGCGATTAACTTCGTCGACCAAGTACCCGGGCGCGCCGTACCCCGCCATTGGCTGAGGTGCCTAGTTCGGCCGTAACGTGGTGGCTGTGGGACAGGCGCGAGATAGCAGGCCATAAAACCACCATACCCGGTGGAGGACCGGGTGCCAAACGACATCCTTCGGGGAGTCGTCCCGCTCCAAGAACGGGGTACGCATTTTGTTACTATTATTCGGTGCCGGTGGTCCATCTTGACGACCCATGGTCTTCGCGACCATGCGCCACGGCGCATCTTGAATAGCGCCAAGCGCTAATAGAAGGTGCGCCGGGGTAAAGGGGCTTGCCCCTCAAAGCCTAGAGTTTACTCTGCCGGCGACACTCCGGGAAAATACCCTCGTACGTCCCGTCGACGGTTGCGCGCCGTAGCTTATTCGAACGCACTTCCTCCCCGTCCGAGGGGGGGGGGTGGCCCACACGACGTCCACGCCGGCATTCTCGGGAAAGATTAGCGGTGGACGGACATTCGGGTGTAGTAATCGGACCGTTGGGCCGTTTTCCGTCGGTTGACGGCGAACCCGCCGGATTTGGTCGAGGAATGGACGACACCGTACGTCGCGTACGACGGTCGGACGTGGTTAATTCGTCGCGTGATTCGAAACGCGAAACGCGTTAACAACTCGATAAACGGCCGACGGATACGTCCCCTACGTTTTCGTCGTTACCCGCGCCGCCGTTCGTTGTCTCTTACCGTCTAACAAGACGCCCCGGGTCGATCGATCTCTCCGGTCGATTAGTACGTTACTGTTCGTTCGGAAGTGTTATTAATACGTTTCGTCTCCGTACGACGGCCATCGTCGATTATTTAGTTCAAAAACCGAGCGAAAAATCCGGGCGCTTTTATCGTTCCGTTTACGAACCGCCGGTCACGGTCCGCGATTCGCGTGTATATACGTGTTAACGCGACCGTAATTTCGAGCACACGGTGGAAAGTTTCGCGGACGAATTTCCGGCGTAGTTTTTGGCGTACAGTTTACGTGACGCAACGCCGTCGTTCGTAATATTGCCAACCGGATGGGTCGTTCGCCCCACTTACGACCCACCGAGTAAAGGATATACGGCCAAATTTTTCGGCGAAAAATTTGATCGTTCCTCCCTTGGTGGCGCCGGTCGACCGCGAAACCGTCGGGTTTTTTTTTATTTTCACAAAACGTATTCCGCGACAACGACGAATATTTCGTTAAACTCGATTATGAGCGACGCGTATGCGATTCGTAAAATTGTATTTTCGAATAAAAGTAATCGAACAAGGCTCCTATCCTATACGCGTTCATTTCGTATGTGTGTGCGCGTAATGCGACTTATCGACCTTTTGGTTATCTCGGTAACGTTACTAACGTTTCGTAAATCGAAATACGACATTTACGGAGCGTGTACGCATCTGACAGATTTTGATCGCGTTTTCAAACTTGAAAACAATTCGGCCGACGAGCAATAAACAATTATCGAACGAAATAATATTTTTGAAAAATGTTTTTCGTCGGCGTTTAATAAAAACCAAAGTTTGTTTACTATTACCGTTCGTTAATTACGTCCGCTTTTCCTCTCTCTCTCTCTCTCACTCTCGTACTTTCCGGTTCTCGGAAAAGTTTTTTCGTTTAAAAAATATTTTATCCCTTTTAAGTGAAAACGAAATAAAAAAAAGAACCGGCGAATTTAATTAAGGAACTACTTACTGGTCCGTTGAAAAAGTTCCGTTTAATTTGTCTAAAAAGATTGTATAAAGCGAAGAAAAAGAAAAAACACCCAACGAAACCGTTAGCCGCGGCGGTACGTGGTAAGAGTACTTTCATTTTTCCGACGGACTCGCGAAATATTCGCGCGCATTTGCGAAATTGCTTTTTTCCCCCAAAACCACACGGCGTTCCTTCCCAAACGGTGACGGCGTTTCTCACGTCCGTTTTTTCGATTTTCCGACGGGGCATGCGGTTTTTCCGTTCGTTTTTTATTTTCGTTGCATTATTAAAACCGGAACCGGGACAACGACGCGGGCATTCGGGCAGTGAACGGGACGTATCGTTATTATCCTTATCGCGCGGAACCGATCGGCCGGCCGGACGAGAGGCGACGGGGAAGACAAACGAATAAATCGCACGCAGACACAACGGGTCCCGGGCACCGCCCGTCGTGCGCACTTTGAAAAACGGTTTTCGTCCAAAACGAATTACGGTACGCAATACGTAGGCAGCGCCCATCTGTGCGCCCGCGCCACTCGGCGGCCGATATGGAAATCGAAAATATAAAAACAAAAAAAAAATAAAGCCGTTCCGCTCCGTCGCCGTCGCGAACGTTTTATTATTATTATTATTATTGTTTTCGATTTTTCGTCCCGGCCGACGTCCCGCAACACGGCGGCCGTTTGATGTTTGTACGCGGTTAATTGGCTCATCCCCGTAGAGGTACGCGCACGTACGCGGTTGTTTACACGTCATTTACACACGGCCCCCGTGATCCAATACGACGACGACGACGACCCTTCTTTGTAAATTACGGGACGAAATTTGAATTTCACGGACGGGTTGGCGTATGGTAAAAAATCAATTTCGGATTCGTAATTCGAATCTTTCGGGCCGGAGCGAAAACACGCGCACACCCTCGGCCGCCGACGCTCGTAATCCGACGGCGGGCCCCGTGGTTAATCGTTTTATTCGCCGCGTCTTTGGCCCGCCGTCGTTATCCCGGCTGCGTGTCCGCTCCGGTTCGGCTCGTCCGCCCGTCCGTCCGTCCCCTCTGCCCGAACTCGGTTTAATATTCAATATTCGTCACCCGCGGATCGTTACGGTCCCAGGCGACGCCGCCGTACACACCCTTTTATCGTGGCCGTAAGCAAAACCGAGCGAATAATAATCGATACGGCGCAAGCGCGTACGGGCCGCGCGATTCCGTCCCTAGTTGTCCGACGAAATCGTCGCGCGACGCTACTACGCGCGCACGGACGAGACAGGACCGGATTTTTATTATCTTGATCGCCGAAAACAAACGCGCCGCCCTTGGTTTTCGCAACGCTCAGACTATGTCGGAGAGAAATCCAAGAAGAATGTCGATTATCAAAATAAACGGATAGTTCGATCGTTTTTCCGTGATTGACACGGACGGAGATAATTTTCGATTCTTTCCGGACAAGCGAACGATCGTTTTTCCACATTCGGGTTCATTATTGTCCGAGTCGTGTTTTTGTTTTTCGATTCACGAATCGGTGTTTATCACCGCCGAAATTTCCGTAGTTGTAACGAAGAATTGATTGCCGCTGTGGGCAGTCGACCATGTTGCCCCTGATGTCAATCCATACACGCGTACGTGCCCGTACGAGACAGACTAACGTTTACTAAGGATATTCTATATTATTTGTCCGGGGAACGAACGTAATTTGAGGGGGGGGTACACGGTCGAGGAATACGATAAAATACCCGAAAACGGAGGAAAAAAAATGTACAACGTTCGCGTCTGCGCGTACGAGTTTTTTTCGCTACGACAGCGCCCCGAACGTATTAATCCGGTCGGGCGAAAACTAATATTACGAAGTATTTATAAATCCTTCGACCGGCGAAACGTGTTTAGTAATAACTACGATTTTCGTTTTTTTTTTTTTTATCGTACTCACGACGGAATAACATTGATACGAACGACTCTACGTACAATTTACGCGAGTTGTTAAGCCGACAGTTTAATTTCAATTATCGAAATGACGTGATAGTATATACGTGTACGGTGTAAGTACGCGTAAAAAAAAGATCGCCGTGTTCGATGTTCGGTATTTCGTTCGTAGGAAAATACGGCGTGAAAAAAAACAACCCTCTCGACGTAATCCCGCGGGGTTGCGCGAACAATCGCTCGTGTGTTTTACAATCCATTAGGTATAATCCGGATAATTGTTCGTAGTAAATGGTCGATAAGGCGGACCGGGAGGCGAACAAAGAGCGGCGGCACTCTCCGCGGAAAAAGCGTTCGACTCGCGCGAATTATTCGTACACGGACATTGGGACGGCCACGGTTCCGTTTTGGTAAAAGACGAAACGAAAATGTCCGCGGACAATACACGCACGACCGCGCGAAATCCGCGGCAATTAACGAAAACGTGCGCGTTAGGTGTTCGAGTGTTTGCGCAATTGCCGACTCGTATGTCCGCCGGTATAACGTGACAGGGGAACACGACGTTATTAACACGGTATCGCGAGGTTTGTTTTTTGAAAAAATTTAACGTCGGCAAAATGTTCGAACTCCGCGACCGTTTTCCGTAGTCGTTACGGCCCAGAGTTTTCGAACGGCCACATTTTGTTTAGCTACACGTTCGGCGGGAATCTTTTCTGCCGAGACGAAATATCAATTACCGTAATAAAGAGCGCCGTATTCGGTTTACTTCGCGCGATCCGTTCGGTTCTCGGGTCGAAAACGGTGTACGTAGTACCCCCGGGGGGGGAGGATCCGTTCGAGAAGGGAAAGGGTTGTCGAAAACGTACGTTTTTACGGGAGAATAAATCGTCGTTGGCGAGGTGACCACGTCGAAGAGGGCTTTGGACGGGAGGTCCCGATATGGATTTTGGAAAAACGCGACACGATCGGCGCCGGTTTACCACCTCGTCTGGCCATCAGCGTCGCGAAATCGCCGACAAACGGTGGAATTTTCGGTGTTCCGATCCGGCGGCACACTGCTACGGACGCTCCGGGCTCGGCGCTGGACGATTTTTCGAACCCTCTGTCGGTCGCCTCGGCAAACCCTCCCAGGGACAAGCGGCGGCCGGCTATCCCGTACGGCGGGTACGTAATATCGATATAATACGAGCGCGCGTGTTGACGATCTATACGTACGCACACGCACGCATATATGATTACGGGTGTCGACGAGGCGAAACCCCGAGGTTGGTCGGCGGCGGTCGGCCGCGCACGGTCCTCGGAGCGGCGAAACAACGGCGCGCCACTAATTGTACACACGACGCGCGCGTTTCCATTTCGGTTCTTCGACTACCGAATTTATTATCGTGCGTATTTATATATCGTCGTTATTATTATTTTAAACAGTAGTAATTTTCCGTACGCGCGCGCGCGTGTGTGTGTATATGTAGATGTCCAAGCGAACAGTAGCAGCCATAGAGCCGGACCGCCGCTACTGATTGCTATAATTTCCGTGTTTGGCCAATAATAACAGGGCTCAACCGGTAGCCGTTATCGTACGTGTATGTGTGATTGACGCCGGCATGTGCCCCGAGACAAATATACGCGCGCGCGCGCGTGTGTGTGTGTACCCAAGCGCGGTTCGTTTTTTTTTTTTTTACTTATTTAAATACGCGCGTACCCGTATTACGTATATATATATATATTTATGTATATTACGCGCGCGTGTATACGATTGTCCCGTATTGTTCCCACGTGGGATTTACATTTTAAAATTCGTAGCGTCCACCACCCTCACCCACCGTCACCCCCCCCGGGGCCCGAAAACGAAACCTGTGGTTAAAATTCTTTCGAATTTCCATAATCGGTAGCCGTCCGACGCCATCGTCGGGTGGCCTTAGTGTAGCGCGTAGCTCGGGGATGTCACGATTCGGTTTTCCCACACGAATTGTACGCGATCTCGTCCGCCGGTGAGACGAACGGAACGACGGAAACGACCTCCCGACGATATTGTTTACCGAACGAGACTCTCCAATCATTATTCGTACGTACCTACACGTAACACGCCCGTTCCCGGCTAGCCATAATATCCGTTCGCGTCCATCGCTCGTTATTTCGAGATAAGGGGGGGAGGAGGTTTCCTCGCTTACCCGGAAACGCGCGTATTTTCGTTTCGTTACCGAGCGCGCCGGCACGATCTCCCCGGTCACGATCCCCGGGTATCGGCTGCAAATCGCGAACAACTACGCCGCGCCAAGGGCATCCCTCTATTACATGGTCGCTAGATGGGTACCGTCGCGTCGATACGGGTAGCGGTAATCGCGGTCAACGACATATTTCGTGTCGACCTCCCCCCACCCCACCACATCCCTCTGGAGAGCGTAATTCGCGTACGGGTATTTCGTTTTCGACGACCACCGTTTTCTACACTATGCGCGGTCACCTTTCCCGTTAGCTTATGATCGGCTCGTGATCGAATCGTACGCGTCGCTGTTATTATATTACATTATCAACCGGTCGGCAACGAACAAACGACGTTCGCTAATGATTTCGAACAATCGGCTCGTAAAACGTCGAACGTAAATACGTCGGCTTTTACTGAAACCAAACAAGTCGAAAACGATCCAACGACGTCGAGACTGCGAACGGGCTACCGATTTTCGAAAAGTCGTCGACGACGACGACGACTCCCTGACAATCGGGAACCGTTTATCGTGACATTTCTGTAGATCGAACAACGATGTTCCCCCACACAACTATTCGAATTTGCGTACGGCGGCGCCATTATTCGCCGTTCGTTTCGTAAAAATTGTCGTTTTTCCTCGTATTTTTCCGTTTACCGAAGTCGTGCGGATCATTATTTTTATCGAATTCCGGGCGTGTACGTATATTTCGTCGGCGCGACGAAGAGTTCTACCTAACGCGTACGCGGTACACGCTCGTGTTTGGTTTTTTTTTTTGGATTCTGAACTAAAATGTCCGGCCAATTACGGGCCGCGCGTTAATCGTAAATAAAATACGGCCGTACGTTCGATTCGTCCCGCGAATAAGCGACATTAGTCGCAAACAAGTCGGTTTTTGTACGCAAGTGCCCCGTCGTATTCCGATCGAACCTAACCTAACCCAACCTTGGCCACTATTCGAGCGCGCCGTGGAGGAGAGACTAGCCCGCGGCTTAGGTCGAACAACACCGGACGAGCCGGATTCGCTCCCCCCACCCCCATTTCCACCACTCTTGCCTAAAACGTTTTCCTTTAACGCTTTTACGCCGTTTACGAAACGACAATTATACGTTATACGCGCGTAGTTCGAATAGTTAAACCGTGAAAAAACGTTCGAACCCAACTACACGATATTTCAACATTGATAATTTATGTGAACACGAAATCTACCGTAAAAGTTATTCATAAACGTCCGCGACATGGTTCGACATTCCACAGTTAATTCCTACGGTATTACCTTACGTAGTTACATTTCGAGTATTCGGGACTATCGCTGTAATCGTACGCATGCGCGTGTACGCGTGTTCGTTACGAACGTTTCGTAAATAATTATGATATTACGCGTTTTCCGTGACTCGGTGCGCCATTGAACGTACACTGTCGTCAACGTTTCGTAAAACGTTTATTATCGATCGCGCAATTCGAATTTATAAACTGCTCGGGAAACGCGTTCGAAGTGAACTTTATTACCGTAATACAATTATTTTTTTCAAACCCGCGCGTGTTCCGTTCAAAACGGGATTGTTTTCGACATCGCGTCCCGTTGTCGCTACGAAATTCGGACGGGTCTCGCTTTCGGTCCCGGTGTGTTTACTGCCCGTTAACCGTCGTCGTAGCGTAACGTAAAAACGATACGTTTTCGACGACGCGTTCGTTGACACGACCGAAACGATTAAACGCTGGGTATCGGTCACTAAAGTACACGCCACTATGGATCGTAAATAATACAGAACCGGCGGCGTCGACGGTTAGGTTCGATCAATTCGAAATAGACCGCGGCGAACGAGGGGGTTTTTTTTGTTTTTATTAAGGCGCGAAATTAATCGAATTTCGGATTTGTTTCTTTGTATTTGAAAAAAATGATCGTCGACATTTCGGCGATGCTTTATTCGCGTCGATTTTTATTTTTATAAAAATGGTCACTTTATATGGTATTATCGTAACATTCGTTCACGACGCGTATATATACATATGTATGATAATACGAGCGGAAATTGCAGTATTAGAAACGATGGCGTACATAGGGTTAGTTCGATGAATTTCTATAAAATATTCGCGACCGTTGTACACGACGACGGCGATGAAATATTACTCGACACCGAATATTTGAATAAGCTGTAGGTCGCGCCCCGAGGCGGTTGGGTAGGCTGTACGCAAATGCGTTTAACATTTTACCGTGAAAAGTGTTGGCGCGCTTGAAATTTGTGTCGACCGCGTCGTAACGCGGTAATCACTAACCAGACGCCATTTCGTCGTCGCATGTACGTACATTCACGGACGTCAAATTCGAACGAGGTGTATAATTTTCAGTTTTACGTAACGTGTGCCCGCCGATAGCGCGGCGAGATCTAAAAGTCGTTACGCCTTTCGGTGTGGTTTTTTTTTTTTTTTAAATATATAGGCGTCGATACACGATCGAATAATGCGCAACCGCCCGTTCGAGTTTTCGAGTAACATTCCAGAACGGATAAAACTTTACGAATACCACCGATTAGTGACGACAAATAGTACCGTCGTAGCCAAGAAACGACGAAGAAACAATTCAATTACGAAACTACACGATTTATATACAGACTGCGCATGAACGCGATCGTCCGACTATATTAAATATGTGTGCAAATAAACAGGTTGCTCGACGCGCGCAAATAGCGGCGGCGGTACTTTTTATTATATCTACGTGGGTGGTTTCAACCGGCGTTGACGATGCGCCGAGTGTGTCGAACATTTTAATTTTCGTAACTTTTAATTTAAGAATTCCGGCCGAGTACGACGATGTCCCGTTAATTTGGCTATTGGCGACTCGGCGCGTTCAATTCGTCGCGGGCTCGTTGTTCGCTTAAAAACGACCGAACGTCGCGACATCGAAATCCGCCGTCGTATCCGGGAAATATCTATAAATGGAAAAACGGCGCGAGGCGGGTCTAGTCGTTTACGTTGTTCACGCGAGCGGATATTATTTCGCCGGCGCTTACGAACGCGTGTAAAAGAAAAAACGGAGTTCCACGCGGATGGGAAAACGCGCGTCAAGCGCAAATCTCTGGTTGAAACGGTACGTTCGCCAATCGTAATACGAGCGAATTAAAAACGAATAGATTCGCGTACGTAACTAGGTTTACCGCGATTTCCATTTACCGTCGCGCTTAAACAGAAAACGGCGTACGTACACGATCACGGCGCGCGCGTTCTTCTAACTGCGTTAAGGTACCCCGCCTCGTACGAACCGTTCGTAAAAGACCGAGTGTACCGCGTAGACGTTTGCCCGAACGGAGAACGTTCGTCGCCTTTTCGAAAATTGTTATTTTCCTTTTATATACGCGCGCGCGCGTAGTATTTTTTTTTTGTTCCCGTTCAATTATTCAACGTATACGCGTGTACGCGCCCTACAAAAAAATAAATATATTTATAAAGAAGCGCCATTGTTTCTCCGGACGTTAAATAATAATACGCCAGAACGAAATAGAAACGAGAATACACTAGTGCTGGCCACTCGAACGCTGCGCGTACACGTTACATAATATATGTTAATATAACGAGCCCGAACTATACGAGCGCTATTACAATACATACGATGGACACACGCGAATAATAGGGTTTAATTATAAAATTCGTAACAATGTAAACAATAACGGGCGAATCCCCGTGCACGTACAGTACACTCACACGTTACGCTCCCGAGCGGTGTATTGTCCTCGGCATCGAGAGGGACCCGGACGTCATCTGGACCGAGTCGTCGTTAGCGGGACGTTTTTTTTTTTTTCGGATTTTTTTCTAAACTGCGTTTAAACGATTTTTTAACGAACCCGCCAGCCACCTTACTCCACTTGACACTACTCCGAGTGTTTTTTCCCCTCTGTTGTTCCTTCTCCATCGTCGTCTTTTTCTACTTCTTCACAAAGACGACGCGCGCGTACAGTACTCGATATAACATAATATCGTACGCGTGTTTCGTACACCGATTTCGTCGTCGTCGTCGTCGTCTTGGTGTACACCAAATACGTTTATTGTTATACGACGAGTCGGCGGCGTACCTCCAGATACGAAAGTTCTCGGTCGGGCTCGGAACCGATTTCGAAATCGCTTTTAAAAATGGAAAAACGTTTGCAAAACGCACTAATCGGTTCCCTCCTATACCGTACGAAAAAAATAATACCCGAACGCGGTCGAACAATTATTTAAATTATATATATATATATAATATTATCGTAACGGTTAATTAACGTTTTATTAAGAAAAAAATTGTGTTACGAACTCATAGATAAGGCTTATATATAGAACGGGTTTTCGAATGCACGAAAATATGCGTATAATCGTGGGTAAATTCGAAACAATAACGGTGCGCTTTTCGAAAGTAAATCGTTCCAATTATATATAAATCGTTAACGGCGATCGACAGACGACGACGGGGTGTGGGGGGGACGTGCGTATAAAATAATAATAACGCGTATCTGCGGGTTTCGTATTATTGGAAAAACACGCACCGCCCGTGTCCTATTCAGCCGTTCAAACGTGCGGCATAATTATTGTGTCGAAGTAAAACAAATCGACGTGCTACATAATGTGTATCGAACGGATAGACGGTATTTTAATTCGTTTTCAATAATGAGTCGGTCCAGCGCGTAATTATGACTTGCCAACACTGTACACGGCACGGCCGGTACTGGTCGTTGCCCGAAGGCACCTACTGCTTTTGCGGCCGTTCGAGTTTAAAATAGAGCGCGATTTCGGTGTGAAAAAGGCGAGTGGCCATTATGCGAAAAGACGGGCTACGGAGATGTGTAGCGAGAATGTGGATAAGAAGTTGAGTGGTTCAAGTATTTAGGGTCTGTATGATGGGAGGACGGATGGTTTTTTGAAGAGGACACGAAACGCGAAATTAAGTGCGAATGGACGAAATGGAGAGGAGTGTCATAGGTGTTAATAACGTGATAAGAGAAGTTTGAAAGGTAGATTTCGCCCCGAGCTAGGGACGATATATTGTAGGGATGTTGGGCAGTAGACAAAATTGTAAAGGGAAGGACGAGTGTAACGGAGAATGTTAATACGACATAGGGCGAAGGGATTAGGAAATATAGAGCGAGGAACGAGCCTATGAGAGATAGTGTAAGATGAGAAATGCGAACGAGACTGACGAATGAAACGGAAAGTTGGGGGGACGTCGAAGAGGTAGATTGAAAAAGTGGTGTTGTGATACGCGGAGGGTGTATTAGGATTGGTCGGTGTGTGGAATTCGGGGATCGAACGAAGCGGAAGGTGAGCCGACCCAATATAGTTGGGAGAGAAGGCGGCGCGGAAGACATTTTACGTCGTACGGGTTGAGGAGCGTGCCGTGTTTGCGAAGACGACGACATTTTCGGCGCGTGAATATTAACATTTTCCTCGTTTTCGTAAAAACACGCGGCACGACTTTGGACGACGCGACTAGAGAATATCCGCCGTGTTCCGTGCGACTGCGGGGCGTGTGCTATACGACTAATTGCCTACGTTTAATATATTAATCCGACACCGTTGTACACGATATATATATACACGGCCCGGACTTGTGTCCGCACGCGGTCCAGTCGCCATTAAAACACACGCACACACATACACACCGTGGCACGGTGAAAATCACGCGTAACGTAATTAATTGAAAGGCGAAACGTTAACGAGCCCCGTTAATTAATATACGCGCGCGCGTGCGCCGGCACTCGCGCGACGAGTGGGCGTACGCCGGAGGATTTTTCGTCCCGCTTTACCTATATACTCGTGTAATACGTACGTCCGGCCCATCGTGATACACGTACGACGCGCGTAAAAAGCGGTTCCCCTTTTCGGAAATCCCGTTCTTACCCGTACGGCGTAAAAAAAAAAAAAAAACGGAAAACTACGCGAGTCCGCGACAATAGACCCGCCGACGACCTTCGAGAGCGGCACGCGTCCCGTAACGGGCGACACGCGACCCCGGCCACTCGACGCCGCGGTAACATTATCGACGAAATACGAAACACTAACCGGCGTACGCGCGCGCCCGTCCCGTGAGTAGGTAGAAAACATTACGGGCAACCGGATACGGTCGGGGGATTTTCTCGAGTGTTTGCGTGTCGCGTAAACGGATTAAGAACCGCGCGTAATAATATATTCGAGGGATGCCGAACACGAAAAATCCCCGACAACGAAATATCGTCGCGGGAAACTAGCGAATTTCTCGGATAATTCGTAACATTAGCTACTCTAAGGCTAGGGCGACATCACGGAAATGTTGGTTACTCCGCGATTGCGAAAATAAGAATTTTTTAAGCCATTACGTTTCGGGGAATTTAACGATTGTGCGTTCAACCTCGGGGATTAGGCCATTTTGATCCAGGGAAAAAGCGAGGTATTCTCGAAACACGATTTACGTACGTACGTATATATATATATATACACAATGTAGAATTAATTAAGGAAATTAAACGTCTAAAAGGTAAAATAACGACGGTATTGGTTGCGCGGTGGGTGGAAAGGGAACGGTAAAATCGTCGATCTATATACTTTAGCCGGTTTTAGAAGAAGCACGAACGTGTGCCCGATCGATCGTTAGTTTTATATTAAAAAAAACGATAGTACGTAGGTGCGTGCGTGCGTGCGCGGGCGGGTAATTAATAACGTTATAACGCCGCGAGAAATTAACGAAACGGATTTATATCGTCGCGCGCGCCACGTGTATTTTCCGAAACTACGGACCCGTCGTACTAAAACACGAAGAAAAAAAAAACGAAACGCGTAACTCATATCCTCCGTCCCGCGGTGGCGTACGCTGTTCGTAATAAACGTACGCCGAGCGTAATATACGCACGGACACAATAGGGCGCAGGCTCGTTTATGATATACGCGCGCGGAACTAATCGAATCACCTAAATCAGCCGGGGCACGCTCTTCGTGATAAGTCGCGCGCGTCTCCTCGGGGGACGGGAAAATGAACTGTCCGAAGATCGATTCCCATTAACTCTTTGTGTATATATATATATACCCGTGCACATACATACGCGAGTATAAACGTATAATGTCCGTATGTAAACGCTTTATTATATAAGTACACGCGGTACTAACGCGTCGAGTAAGAAACCGAACGGAGATGGAAAATTTCCACGCACGCGTCGAGAAAAAACTCCGATACTCGTCGTAATAATAACGAGCGAAACGCGCGTGTATAACGTGCGCGTGAAATATAGCGTACGTGTGTGTAAACAAACGACGGTAATGACCGCGTGTATCGTCGTCGTCATACAGTCTCTTACAGTCCCGCAGTGGTATTCGCGGGGCCATAAAAATCGTTTACTAATGAACGCGATACGCGCCCGGGGCCCGGAGCGTGTTGTACGACGACGGTCGTACTACGTGTGATTCTTCTTATACGAGCGCGAAAATGTTTGAAAAACGAACCGACGAGTTCGTCCGGTAGAGTCGTTGCGGTATATTTACGGCGAGTTTCTCGCCGCTTTCTCCGTTTTTTTATTCCGTTTCCGACCTATTTCTCGTCCCACGTACGACGTCGTTCGGCTTACGCCGCGTGCCGATACGTACCGTACGTCGATAATATATATATATACGCGTTTCCGTATTTCCCGTTATCGGCGAAATGAACGACGACGAACCGAAGAAAACGCGATACGATCGCGAGCGTTACGTTTGCCGTCTGTCCGGTGAAAAATACCGTCGGACGGTTCTTTGGATATTATACCGCGGATAATGCCGATAAATAACCGTCGGCGAATCCCGGAAAAGTATTTTTTCGCTCGCGTTTCTCCCGTCCGTCGTTGCCATCGCCGTACGGTTATTATGAAACGACGGCGGTACCGTTGTCGCGTTCGTACGCGAACGTTTTCAGCGCCGCGCCGTAAATGGTCGGCCATATATATATATATAGAGTATATTACGTTTCCATCTCACGAACGAAACGAATAACGTGTGGTTTGTTCGCTAGATGGTCCGCGAACGGTTTTCCGTGTAGAATTCGCGTCGGACCGTATCCCCCACCCCCACCCCCCGTTCCGGGCCGGACGTAAATAACGAAAATTATCTTCGGAATTCCGACCATTCGTTCGAGGTTACTTTAATTATTCCCGTCGAACGTTGTCGACTGGTTTTCGTGCGCGCGTGACGACGAATTATCCGGACGGACAGGTCCTCTACGTGGCCGAAAAGCCGCTCGGAAACGTATAGGGGACGCGACCAACGGGCCGGCGAAACGCCGTCGTGCTTCGCGTGCCGGGGCAAAACGCGTTTCTGGGTCCCGGCATTTTTTTTTTTACCCGTCCCGGCCAATTACACGCGCCACGTTTACGTACGCGATTCCGGCGCACGCGAACGGTTTCTCCGGGAACCCGTATTCGGAATTGTCCGGCGCGGCGGGTAGGGGGAAAACGTTTGACAATACGCGCGCGCCGAAAGATACGTCTAGATCCGCGGGACGCGTGTAACGCGATAATTATACACCGGCTTATCGCCGTCGTGACCAGCGCGCACGCGCGCCTCACAATCCGGACTGTTTTATTAACGCGAGCGTGTAATTTCGGTTTTTCACGTTTCGTACACGCGTCCCAAGTGGACGCCACACGCGCGCACACGCGTACCGTATAAAAAAACGTCCGGACCGTATCGTGATTTCGGGTAATTACGATACGCGCCCCGTCGTCGTACTCGCCGGACGAAAAATTCGTAACGGGTCTTCGTTATTTGAACGACGGAATCGACGCGGGCCACGCGTCGTCCGCCATTAATCTTAGCGGCCACTAATCCGCTCATGCAGACGCGAAATGATCGCGGACCGACTTGATCCACGCGCACACTGACGGTAACGGTCGACTCATTTTCCGGGCAAAGTTCGCGATAACGTTTACTAGTTGTACAGGTAGAAATCGATACATTTATATGACGTGGCTTAAGCGGAGGCGACAAGTAAAATTCATAATTAACTATTGTCGAAAACGAACTGTTTCGTATTTCGCGTTGCGAAAATCTTGATCTTCCGTTCGAAACTACGTCAAAAATTGAATAAGCCCTCGAAACGAAATCCGCCGATAGTGTAATACCGTCGACATTTTCGTGTGGCCAATAAACACGGCGATTACGTTTGGAAACTTAAAATCGCGCGGAAAAAATTAACGGGATTTGCGCGCAAACGCCGTTGCCGCGTAATTGAATTCAGTTTACACTCGCCGAATTTTAATTAGTTACGTTAAATCGGTTGATAATATCCACTTAAATAGTTGGCGCTCCTCCCATCGCCCTCCACATACCATCCACTCCATACCCCTAGTCGAGATCAGCCCCCTAGCTAAACGAGTAAGGTTTTCAAAAAAAAAAAAAAATCAAAATATCGCCCCGATATATTTACGACGGGCTCGGTGGTAGCGGTTATCGCGGCGAGAGACTGAATCTCGTCGGACCACCACCACACGCGTCCATAATCGGCGCGTGCTTATTATAACGACTCTCGCGGGACCGATCGAACGACGATTATATAAAAATCGACTTTTGGCCGTCGTACGTGCGTGACGCGTGACATGTGCACGCGCGTGCGTCGGAAAAAATTTGAAACGCGCTCGTTCGAAAATTCCGAATACGTTTCGATATGTAAATATAATATTCCGAACGAAAGCGGTCATCCGCGGTACAGCGCACGCGTTTACACGTCCGCGTCCGTATTGGATGGACTGTGTTAGGTGAACTCGTATCTATTCCGCGTATCCGCGTGCGCGGGCGTTTTATAAATCGCTATTAGGAAAATTGTTTTAATATGAAGAACCTTTCGGTAAGTCGTTTCGCTTTAGATTCGGGCGACGATATCGTGGTCGTCGTCGCGTCGAATTTAGGAACGATTATCGGCAATCGCGGACAGGACGAAACCAACGCCAGGTATCGTGCGTATGGTTTCGAAAGTCGAATTGATCACGAATAAAACGACGGTCGGGGTTCGTCGGGAGGAAAAAACCGCTTTTGTAGTTTAATAATTACGGACGTCGTGACGAAAATAGATTTCGGAAAAAACCGCTTTGTATTGATTTGACGCGGACCCGGTTTAAAAACCCATTTATTTCTTCAGTCATTAAACGTTTGTTTAAACACGCTCGCGAATCGACGCCGCTGTTACAACCAGTTTTTGTATCGTCAATTTTTCGCAAAGTACATTTTCGCGTTCCGAATATTGTTTCGTATTTGCGTTTGAAACGTATAAAAAAATCTTCGATAAAATTCGTCTTACAATTTGTGTAAATTTGATATTGATATCGACGACGGTCGCGTTGGTTATTGTCGCACGAAGAACGATTTTAGTTTTATAATAGGATATCGTTTTTCATTAACTACGCGTGTGTGTGTGTTAACAAATCTTTACGGTTACTTATATTGGAAAGTCGATAAGGGCCGATACGTAAAAATCGACGGTTTTCGTTTTTAATTTTGCCGGGGAAAACGTTTTCGAAAGTATTCGGTTACTACGGGCTACAGTAACGGCCGGATTCGGTGGTGTGGTCCGTTTTCATTCGGAAAACATATTGCGCACGAGGGATCCCCCGGCACGAAAACTAGACGATATGTGGGGGCGGCGATGGATTTTCGGTAAATTAGAGTCGAATCGCGGGAGAACGCCCGCGGCGAGCAACGACATAGTAGCGCAGTCGTTGTAGCGGTTGAGCCGAACTGATTAAAATCGCACGATCGGGTCGGTCGCGGACGATAACAATAATACGCGACGTTCGGCGTCGCAGTGGGTCCCGGCCGTCGCAAATCGGCCGTCGACGTCCGGACGACGCAAAGGGTTGGTGTTTACGTTTTCGACACCCGTCAGCCTCCCTCGCACACCCTCTCCCCACCCATAATGTCGATCCTTTGCACGAGTTAAGTGGACCGTGCGCCCGGTCCGCCGGCCGTCCGGACGGCACGCGCGCGTACGAAAATAGCGCGCGGCGTCGTCGTATTGGGCCGAAATATATATACGTCGTGTGCCGCCGTACTCGCCGCGCGGAATAACAATAATACAGCGACACGAGGCTCGTTTTCGAGTACGACGTGACACGGCGCGTATATCTGTTGTTGTTGTTCGCGGACGACATCGGCGGGGGGCAGCGTTATTATTATTCGTTATCGATCGCTTTCCAGGACGTTCTCCGATTCGGGGAGATCGCGCCCAAAAAGTCGCGCCGCCTATCTCCATCGAGTTTTCGCCGTTCTCCGGTCGGTCGGCTATCGTGCAGGCACAGTGAAACGGTCCAGACGTTCCCCGGGCTGTTACCGTTTCGCGAACTTTTTCCACTAGTCGTTCGATCACGCGGCGACCGTTCCGAACGGATATCAACTAAACTACCGTAGGGACACGCGTCGTTGTCGTCGTTTGTCGGCCGCCGAAAATCGTGACAACGATCGACGCGCGACGCTTTCGACAATTTCGGTTAAGTAGCGTTTTTTTTTTTTGGAGCGTCGCCACGTCCGGCGTTACGGTGTCGTCGAGCCTCGGGGCCAAATAACGGGAAACGCGCGTACGCGTCCAGCACGTTCCGGTATTTCGAATTTTTCCGTTTCCCGATAATGTCGTTCCGTTTTACGACGTACCAATCGCCTCTAAAGCGTTTGCCGTCCACGTTTTCGAACGTACAACTCCGAACAGTCGGTAGTACACCGGATCGTCGACCACGGTTCCACGACCTGTTCGACAACCCGGGCCCGGTCGACCGCGACGATTACCGGCGTAGTTTTTTATACAATATATAAACGAACGACGAACGTTGGCGGCGCGGAAAACACAAACGGAACTCAAATCGTACGGACCCGTGGCGGCCGTAAACGAATGTCGACGGGACGCCGGGAATTTCGGAAAAACAAAAGTACGACGACGTCCCTTACCGAAATCCCGGCGATAAAACCGTTCACGACGGCGGTCGTAACGAACA
The DNA here is from genome assembly GCA_025469175.1 of Geopemphigus sp. TES_GeoC_2020. Lineage (NCBI taxonomy): Eukaryota > Metazoa > Arthropoda > Insecta > Hemiptera > Aphididae > Geopemphigus > Geopemphigus sp. TES_GeoC_2020. The sequence continues at coordinate 19,719 of JAIPRN010001472.1, forward strand.
CGTAGTAGGGGCGGTTACGCGAAAAAATAGTAAACGAGCCGGATAATTGTTGTTGCCGTTGTTGGAGAAAATACGAATAGGTATAATCGGTGTGGGGGGTGGGGAGAGGAGGCGAAGTTCGTGAAGAGATAAAGATTTCGAATAAGGTTATTGAATAATGGTTACCGCTTATTGCGCCACGCGTGCGCGTATAATAAACAATCCGACGATTGTATCGCTAGTAGTGCAACAAATCGTAAACGTATTCGTTCTTTTTTTTCCCTTCTTTCTTTCTGTCCTATCCGAAGTACACTCTCGTGTAATTTTTCGTATTATTACTCCGCAGACGTATAATTAAATTTAATAATTGTCGGAACTCTATATACACGTTCACCGAGGGAAATATACGACGTTCCTATCTTCGCGCGGTCACTACATTATAACGTATATTATATATATAATATTATATACGTGTTATTATTATTATATACGAGGACGACGACGACGACGACGACGGCGACGACGACGATGACGACGATACACATAATATACTCCGGGTCTCGGGAACGTGTTTTTTTCTTATAGATTGTTATCAGCGATTAGAACGTACGATTTTCGTGTTCGAATAGTTATTATTAACGTTATTTTTATTATTATAATTATCGTTACCGTTGTTGTTGTCGTTATTATTATTATTATTATTATTATATCCGTGCGTTTTTTACACGATATTCCCGGCCGGTGTTATTATTATATTAGGGTGGTCGTAACGGAGTGCACCGACACTACCGGGGAATCGAATCCGCCGATACGTATAATAAATAGTGTCGTTAATTTCAGTTTTTTACGCCGCGCCGTGTTTCGACCCGAAGTGTTGACGACCGACCGAATAGTCGATAATGAAAACGAATCGGCCGGTATGCGAGACGAACGTTTTTGGCTCTCTGGCGAGCGCGCACAACGCTTGGGCGGCCGTTGACCGGTTCGGAAATTCGTTGTTTACGCTACCATTTTCGACATAACGAGCTACTATTTTACCCGAGTAAACGATTATTTGGACGCGTAACGACTTTTCGATCCCGATATCATCCGACGACAGCCATCGTTCAAAATTACGAGCACGTAGTGCCGATTTTGTTCGATATACGCGACATTTTCGAAATTCCATCGCCGTCAAAACCGTATATAGGGTAGGTGGACCTAACCCACTCAGCAATTTCGATAAACGGTAGTAACGTAACTTCACACTGTTGGCGCATTTTCGTGCAATTTTCGCGTCCGGGTAACTTAGGTGGTTTTACTTATAGCGCGATAATCACGTTTTTCCTCGATTTTTGAAACAGCAACTTGCAAGTCGACACGAATCGACCTAATCGCGAATTAAAACTAATCGAGTTTATTCGTTTTAAATGTAAACGGACATTTCGAGATTTCTCCCACATTTCGGCTATTATATAGGACAAACGAAAAGTAGAGCGTGACCGACAATACGAAAACAAAAAAGGACGCGCGCCAAATAATAAAAACGCCCGAACGAACGAAATGTACAATGGCCAAAGCAATATGGGGCAGCGGTGAAACCAAATATATCTTAACGGTTGAAATTCAAAATTTAAACGAAAATGACGTTTTTTTAACTCATTGACTAGTCGGTGTTTCCGCCGACGGTGAAAAATTCATTATAGAAAACCAAAAACAAAAAAAAAAAACCAAACGAAAACGTCCGTGGCCGTTCGCGACGGAGACGAGGTACGTCGTCCGCGGCGAACGGACGCGTACATTCAATTATAACGCGTGCGTCGGTGCAAGAACGTTCGTACGGCGTACGCGCGAGTTGACGTGGTAATTTGGACGATTTTGTTTCGTTTTTGGTTTTCATGTAAAAATTATGTCGCCCTCGGCGACGACAACGACGACCGGGTGGGCGGAATAAATTAAACGCGATTTTGACGAGCCACCCGCCGTCGCCGGGTATAGGTTGTTATTAGGTACTCGTTCATTTTTTTCTTTTTCCACTCGATATATTATATATATATGTGTGTGTGTGTGTGTATGTACGGTTTTATACTTTTATTCGGAGCAACAAAGAGACGTCCGGTGATCGGTGGCCGTATAAGACGTTTTCGACCCCGAAGCCATCACGAAAAAAAAAACAACGTACTCGTACGTATATATTAGTGTACGTGTATGTCCCTTTGGTGCGCGGCGCTTTCTCGGCGTCCACCGCCGAACACCGTTAATTTCCACCGTTTTCGGGAAACGGTGCCTTTTGTTTGCCCGTTTGACCCGACCGGACGACGTCTCGTATTCGTAACGGCGATCGCGTACGTGTAACCGTTTCGGAATCATTTCGCCCGGTAAACGCCGCCCGTACCGAACCGTTGCCGGTGAAAATGTAAAAGCTCACGAGTACGCTTCGGTGCTTGCGAAACGAATAGGTCGCGTCGTTCATTCCTTACCGATACGGCAAAATACCGACTATACGTTTATAGTAAAAAAGCGCGTTCGTACCGACACTTGTACCCTTTGTCGCGGTACATTATTACGTACGTTTATTCGCTAAATAAATTCCGGTTAAGAATTTCGAGTATTTACCGCGACTTGGGTATACATATATATATATATATATTAACGCGTGACGAAATATCGTTATAAACTTCGTCGTCGAGTGGAACGCAGCGCGTGTCGAACGTTAAACTTTAAAACGCGAATCGAATGCCGCGGGTATTTCGACGGTTAGACACTTTGGTGAGACGACGGGTGGCGCTGGTAGCGATTTTTCACCGCGAACGTTTCCACCATTCCTCCGTTCGTTCGTTTACTATTCGATGGCGTGTGTCTCTCTACAGTGGCCGAACCGAATTGGGTTACAAACGCCGTCTGTACGATACGTATGCGGGCGCGCCATTCTCGTTTTCGAACCCGTCATCACGATTACGTAACGACGATCGTGTACGCCTATTGCCACGAATCGTTTTCGCATTTCGCGTTCGGCTTACTCGCGTACGCTTGCCGTGTATTGTAATTTCGAAAACAGGCAACACGGTAAACGTTGGCGATTGGGTCCGACGAAATAGGACCGTCGAGAAACGACGAAAAGTAACTCGTCGACGCGTTTCGGAAATCCGACCGGGGGGAGGGGGAACAAATTTATTCGAATTACGTTTCGATCGAAAAATATTATCCCGACGACAATAAAACGATATTTCGTAGTTTATATATACATATTAGATCGTTAACGTCCTTAAGAGATATATTTACCGAGAAGTTCGCGTCGTGTTTGCTTAATGAATTGGCGAATCCGTTACAAACTATTGCTTTCATCTCGTCCGGAACTTTTGTTATAATTCGGGCCTTCGGGAGGCGTTTAAAATTATCTAGCGTCTAGCCGCGGCCGGATTATAATATATCGCTCGACGACTCCGGGCGGTTGTCTTGTATTCGACCATACTGCTCCGGAATAAAGCACGAGTACGACCCGTCCGAAGTTTCGCCGAACGGCTTCCGGGTTAGAAAGAGTATTTCGACCACACGTACTAGACGCATTCGGTACGTTTTAAATTACAGCCGACTCTTTATATACACACACACGCACGCGCACACACGCACTTATGTATGGTTACGAGTCACGGGACCGAGTGACGATAGCGACGGAATTTTACAAAAAAAAATCCGAACGAAATGACGTTCCGAACGTTACGTTTACCGGAAAGTATCGAAAATCGCCCGGTTCGTAACGACTTTGGTTTGTCCGTCCGTCCGGGGAAGGTTAGGTCAGATGGGGGTAGCCACGGAAATTCCGGTCGTTTACGCCACCCGTTTGTGTTTCGGGCAACGCGTCTCTCGCGAAATCAACCTACTTCGTCGCAGCCGGCCTTTATTAAACCGTTCGTTTCGTTTTATCCACGCACGCGACGGCGTCGTACGTATTTTCACGGGCGCCGCGTGTATTATCCGAAAGATTTGCGGGCCCGCGCGCAACAATTACGGGAATCGTGGGATCGTTTCGCGTCGCGATTGTTGTTACGATTGTTCGCCGGGGATTCGCCGTCGATAATAAACAACAGCGGCGTCCGATCGTGTACCGCCCCGATGATTGATGCGCGTCGCGTACGTTACACGTACGGGGAGATCATCCCGGGCCGGTTCGACAAAAAAAAAAAACCGAAATAACGACGGTACGAAAAAAAGGAAGAATCCACACGCCCGCCACGTCGGAACAATATTTATATATATATAACGACGGGATCGTAACCCCTTTTTTTTCGGACCCGCCGCCGACAATCCGTACAACGTGAAGCCGGTTTTACACTATACTTACGTCGACCCGAACGCGCGCGCGTTCGATATTATCGCGATACCGAACTGACGGCGAATAAACGTATACATACGAGCGCGGCCCCTACCATCCTCTTTCACAATTCGCTGACGACACGGTGTTTCACAAAAATCCCAAGACGAACCGCCGTACGACTATAACACCGAGTTGACCTGCCGTTTGGCTGATTCCACCGCTGCCGCGTTAAAATTAACCCTGCAAAACCTACAGGCGTCCCCACGGTCCAACACAACTAACCCACCCCCGGTCACGAATCAACGACCATTGGTCCAAACAAGGGTAACGCACCTCGGCGTGACGGTTGGACACAAACTCGCTTTTGGTCAACACGTGACCGACATAGCCAAAACAGTTACTCGCACCCGCGGAATATTCTACCATATACACAACAGGAAAAGCCCTGCACCCACCAAAACGAAACTCAACATAAGCCAAACCATACGTACAAACCGCCATCCTTACATATGCATGATCCTCTTGGGCGCCCTTCGTCGGTCCCTCGCTAAATGGAAACGTTCAAACCAATATCGCCGAAAATTCGGTCCTTCGAAAATCAACGTATTTCGATTCAATCCGAGACTCTATTCAAACTCAATCCAGAACGATGTTCTGCGGCGGCAATTCCTGCTCCAACCACGAACACGTCTATCGGGCAAAACATACTCACCGAAAACCACCGAAACCATTATATCCAATAACGTGGACAAACTAACTTAAAATCACTCGGATTCACTTCCATTCACTAGAAAAAGCAAGGGCCCGGAATAGTAAACGGCATGTAGCCATCGCGCACGTGTCTTCCATCCCGCCCGTCTGTACACAACAACAACAACGTGTATTGCCGTCGTCCCGTATGCCTATTTCGCGCGGACCGACGACGGTTGGCCACCGAAATTACCGCTATGTCTTTAACGCGAACGACGAAACCGGCGGTATCGACGCGTACTCGCCCTGTAAATAAAAAAAACCGCGTCCCTTCCCCTCGCGGTAGAAAATTATACGCAATCCACACGCCACGCGTAAGCGCACCGCGTTCGGACGTCCGTTTACGATCGTTCGTTGGTCGAATCGTGCCGGCCGCGTACGTCGTTATTTCAGTTCGGGCGCCGAACGCGCCGTTTATACGATCACGCGCCCGACGGATAGATCCAACGATCGACCGGACAGCGCGCGCCGTTCTATTACCGCTCTAACGGAAAGCCGTGCCCGAAAATCTCGTTAATGGCGCCGACGTTTGGAAGTAATCGAACGGTCGGGGGGGGGGGGCTGTTTCCTCGGGGCGCGCGCTACGCGTTCCGCTCGTCCAAATTGAAACGTTATTGCTCTTTATACGCTCGTTTATTCGTATCATTTTGATTCGTCGATCGTTCGGTGTTTTTGTACGCCGCGCGCACCGGTGCCGGCAGAAACGACAACCCGGGCCCGATAAATTATCGTCGAAACACTTTTTTAACGACGTACGAACGCCGCGCGCGTGCGTGTCCGTACGGTAAATAATTATTATCCCGTCGCATGATTCGTGCGCGCGCGCGCTTACGACGTATTCTACGATCGAAACAATACCGGCTAGTTGGAGAGAACGTGAAATTCCGCGCGCGTCCGTCGATGAATAGTGCGCCGTTCGACTACAACCGAAACCCGTCGGGCGATACGAACCGCCGGTAAACTGGGACGGAGATCATTAGTTCGGGCGTTTGTAAATACGCGCGTATCGGACTGTGAACTCGAAAACTGTACGAACGGGCGATACGTTTTTTCGGGTTTTCGCGCGCGCCGGCGGAGCGTGCCGTTGGTTCCCTTGGCCGGGGACGTTTTCGGTCGTTCGGCTCGAAAACGCGATGAAACAATAAAAACCGCCCGGCGCACGAGCCACGAGCTCGTCGGACGCCATAGCCCGCGGCGGACTAAAACGAAAAAAATCGTTTCCGAACGACGAAGTGATCGGCGATCGGTAGGAAACGAGGAAAACGTATTCCGAAATAACGAAGCGGTTAAACGGACACGGTACGATTTTGGTCAGCCTAATTCGGACTTGAAGTACTCGAATTAACGTTTTATGTAACCAATCGTCGTGAAACGTAAACACGTTACTTGGTTAACGAACAACAACAAAATTCCGACGTCGCGTAGTCGCGTCGAATTTATTACAAATACGACAACGTATCTCGAAGTCGAATTTAGCCGCGCAAATACGTTTTAAAATACTCAAAAGAAACGAATCGTAATTTTCTTTAATAGTCGATGACGCTACGAGTTACGATAAATTCCCGTAAATTATACGTAATCGAATATCGGCACGGAGCTATAGTCCGGTGAGTTTTATTTATTTTCGATTTTCACGTCGCCGTCGCCGCCGCCGCGTAAAATGCGATTTTGTCGCCGAAATTGACGGCGACGCGAAAAGGGGTGCTCGGGTTTCCGGCGGACGAGTGCCGGAAATAAATTGGCCGTAAAATGGAGTTTATCCCGTGGAAATTGGAATTTCCTCAGTGACCGCACATACACACACACACACACACACACACATACGGTCGAGGGTGTACGCACACGCGCGCGTGAGTAGACACGGGGCGAGGACGGGTAGTGTAAGTAAAAACGAGACGACGTCGGATACATCGTCGGCGGTACGGATCCTGAGCGGGGTGGAAGACGCGAAAACGTTTCGGAATCGAATTGCCGCGTATATTACGTGAGAGTAGTGAGAGAGAGAGAGAGAGAGAGCGTGCACGCGCGTGTGTGTATTTTGGCTCGACTGCGTGTGTTGATTGTGCGGAAGGTTTAATAATTCAAAAGACTGACCGACCGCCATTCCGGTCCATCCGTAGTAAATAATTTATATATATATATATATATACACACGTGTGTATAGGTTGGTACACGTATAACGCGCGATATTTTACCGTGCGAAAGAGACCGGGGAACGGACGTTTTAATTACGTTTCGTAGGGCGCGCGTTCTGTTTACCCTTTTCCGCACTACGGCGCCGTCCGCGACGGCGATTATTCGACCAGCGCGCGTGATAATTAAAACGAATAAGTATATACTTTCGATCGCGTTGTTTGTACGCGCCACCTTTGGCCGCTCGTTCTTTTCGCACGCAACATGCCGCGCTTGAGCGCGGAGCGAAAAAATTCGAAAATCGATCGTTTTCCGGACCACTTCGGGCGTTGAAAATATAATTCGGTAGTCGACGCGGTCTTACCGTAGGAAATCAATAACGCGAAAACCGTTCGACGAATATGTTTTAAAAGTCGGAATTTTCGCGCGCTACCTTTGTAACGGAGGAGAACATTACTAACGCCTACGGGTGTTCGAAAAATGGAACGATTCAAACGTAAACAAACTACGATTTTCAACGTAGTTTCGATTCGGTCGTGTCTAGCCTCGCTGCTAATCGACGTACTTCTCACGATATAGACGACTTTTCAAATTTATTTACGCTATTAATATTTTCGATCGTTTACGGGAATTACGTAATTTATATAAAACGAACGTTTTTACGTTTCGACATTTTTTCTACGAAATCGTCCGATCGATTATAAACGAGTACGAGTAACGATTATGGACTGGACAGACAGCGTGTGTATCGGAAAACGAACTTTGGTCAATTCGAATCGTTTGGCGCGTATACGCGTATTTATTGTTTAACGGCCGTATAAGCCGCGCCACGATCGGTGGTTCGTCAAAACGCCGCAACGTCGAAACACGTGTTCGCGTCAAGCGGTACGAAATATTTTTGAGAATTCGAGAGGGGGCGGTAGGTTTATATTTGGTTTTATTTCCTTTACCGTCGAGACGCCTCGGATCGGCCACGCTTATCGAATAATAATAATACATCGCGCGAAACCGCCGTAGCCGAAAACGATTATTACGTGAAATCGCGTCCGGACGTGTTTGAAAACCTCGAAATGTGTACGGGTCCCAAGTCGAAATTACAACGTATTGTGAAAAACGCCTCGTATTAATCAAACGATTACGCGCACAATGGAACGCTTATAATAATAATAATATATAGTTTAAACGCGAGCGCTCCTCCACGCACGCGGAAAGCGGTCATTAGATCGCGCGAAACGAATTTCGAAAACGTTTTTTTTTATTTTTTGTTCGGTCCGTTCGCGTGTAATTTACGCGCGCGCCCGAGTTTAGGCCTCGGTCCGCGAATAGTAATTTTTTTTTATCCTTTCGCTCGCCTGATGACAATCGTCCGGCTAACATTCCGGCACAGTACGTACACGGTACACTAGTACGTCACTACGATAGTCTCGCCGGACGAGCGTTTTAGAGAACGATATTATCTTCTCGGATCGACGATCGAAATCTAACCGGACGGGGACGACTGAGCTGTAAATGTGGTACAACATTTTTGCGTACGTTATACTTCCGACACCATAATTAGAGCCGAAAAACGCCAAATTCCGCGTAGACGTAATACGTACGTACGCGTTAATTTTGCGCGTGGGCGCCGACGATAATATTTATATACACGACGATAATGGATCGGTGGAAAACAATGCTAAACATCTTCTTGGCTTTATGACACTCCAAGAGTCTTCGCCGTCACCGTCAAAACCTTGCCCGTCCTGAATGATTTCCCTCCAATCTTCTACTTCCAAGCGCTTTTTGGTCCTGACTTACCCCGTCGAACCATCTCATCTCTTGGTCTTTTTCCACTTGGTCGACATTCGTCGAAACTCGTCTACCCGGTCGTACACACACGCGGACTATACGACTTAGCGGGTGAATTTTAACGTACTACGGAAATTGCTGATAATCGGGAAATTGATAGACGAACGAAAACATCGATTATCGACGAGTTCGCGACAATTAAGCGAAAAGTTCGATACATATTCGATCCAGCGGACGCCGATTATTAGTGGCGCGCGTAATTTGTCTTTTTTTTCTCGTCAAGTAGAACTTATTCGGTCTATCGGACCGGCGAGTACGATTTGGAAAACATTTCGTCCCCATCGCCGCCACCGCTGCCCGTAACGAATATTCGACTTATATATATATATATGTATAGCACGGATTGAATTTTGATACAGTCGGGACATTAGCATGCGTGTCTTGCTTGTATCAAGTACATACGTGTACATATATATATATATATATATATATATATATATACGTATACACGCGTAGTAATATATTATTTTGAATAGCGATAACTTTTATGAATTATTCATGATTCGTACTAAATAATATATAGATATATATTGTTCCGATTGACCGAGTTTATATTGTATACCGTTTCGGATAAAACGTCGCGTTTTGTTTGTACGATTTGTATATTCGTTAAACACGGACGCGGAACGTTCGAAATTAAACGGTATTTTTATTTCGTTATATAATATTTTCGTGGTCGTCGTTGGGAAAACCGTCGGCGTGAATTCGATCGAACGGTAATCGCTTGTAAGAGAGGAAAATTGAACGCCGCCATTTTTGATGTACCGTCTCGAACGATAAAAAAATAAAATACGCGAAGGTCGACCAAATCGATGGAATCGACTATTTACTCCCATCCTATCTCGCCCCCCCCCCCCCCCGCTCACCACTTATGCGTCATCGAAAAACGACGTTTTATCCCCGGCACTCCTTTTTGCGAAAAATCGCGTAAATCCGGAAAAGCGAACGAAGCGTACGGAAACCTCGCGATTTAATAATAATAATTAATACCGATACGCGAAACGTATATGTGTGTGTGTTAAAGCGCTGGCGGGCGAAATAATTTTTTTCCAAAAAAAAAAAAAATAATATTATACAGCGCGTGAAAACGATGTCACGTGGTACGTAATAATATATTACGTTTTATGTACCCGCCCGTTTTCGTGCGGTTAATCAATCGTCGCGCCCGCGGATGGATATGGATCGATTTCGAATTGCCGGAGCGAATGGAGGGGGGGATCGGCGGTAGTGTTTCTTTTTTCGCCGAAATCACGCGACCGAGAGGGTTGAAGTAAACCTATATATATATATATAAAACGTTCGTCAGAAATTAATGGACCCGCGCGAACCGTTTAATTCGAAATTATACGACGGAGAGACGGTAAAACGGCGAGCGGTGGTTACCCTTCGATACGGTTTTCTGGGCCGAGAAAAAAATCGCCTCCGAGCTATTACGTACCGAAAACGCTCGGCGCGTGCATACCGCCGACGTACAACGACGATTCGTCGGTCATTATCGACACGATATGGGAATTTTGTGGGAGAAAAAAAAAACACGCGTCGAATCGATCGAGAAATTCAAATCTCCCACACGCGGAGTCGGGTGAGTTCGTACGATATTTTTTTCACCAACGCGCGCGCGCACACACCCGACTACTCGAAACGCGAGCCCATCAGCTATTATTATATTATATATACGTACGCGCGCGTCATCTCGCGTGCTCGGAAGAGCTGTTTAGTGTCTATGGACGGCGTATTATAATCCGTACGAGGCATCCCAAGAATGTATGTAAAACACGCGTCCAGAAACGTATAATTATTATTACACGCGCCGTCGCCGCCCGGTAGTATACACACACACACACACACGTAGACACGCTAAATAATAACGTTACGTACGTATCATGGCGCGATACTATACGCGTATAATCGTATCGAATTAATGCGTCCGTTCGGTTCCTAATAAGTGATTTCCAGTTCGTTTCTCGTTTTTTTTTCGGTTCAAAGAATTCGAAGCGTTTCGAATATTTCCGTTTACTCGCGGCTTAATTGCGCGCGGTTACGAAATCCTCCTCGCGGACGATATTGCGCGGTCGTTTCGAGTCCGTCAAATCGTAAATGGCACGTTCGAAACGTAACTAATATCGTTCTGCGCGATCCATTATAATGCGATAAATAGCGGACGGTCGGAAAATGCGCGGAATTTTATTTAAACCGCGTTAAACGACATTCCTGGTGCCCGGCCCCACGTTGCGCGTACCGATCGACGGCGAACATCGAAACGATTCGATTACCGTTTACGATTTTTTAATATTCGCTGCGTTTATAGACGGCGCGAATGTTTTACGATCACGCGATTGTGTCGGTCTATCGCTATCGCCGTCATTCGTTCGCGAAGCGTATAAACGATTGCGAATCGAACAAAAATGACGAACGTATTGCGCGTAAATACTTGAAAATATTTGGAAAACCGTTATAGTATATATATATAATATTATATATATTGGATTATACAACTAATGCGACCTGAATTATTCATAAGGATAATTATATACCGTCGTACATATTCGATGTACGATATTACGATGTCTTCTTAATGATAAAATAATTTAGTGTACGTATATAAAATATGTACGATATTCAGAAAAAACGTAAATCATTTTCGTATTAAGCGTAATATTAATTTTTTTATTCGGAAAATTATTCCCTCCTATATATTTATCGGAAAAATTGATGGACATGCGAGTAGGTGTACACGCTAGACGCAAGTGCCTTTATACTTTATCGCGCGTAAAGCGAAAAATGACAGGTGTTGTACTCGAATTTATATATGTATAGAAACTAATAAACTAGGTAACCGGTTTAGTCACACACACACACACACAAAAGGATGTTTATATAGTCGAAATTCGATTTTTTAGTAATAGTAATAATTTACGAACAATTACGTATTTTTTAAATATTTATTACGAATAAATATATATTACGATAGTAAGGAGGAGACGATCGAGTTGAAATTAACGTAATCGAAAAAACGTCACGAACCTCAAACGTAAATAATTAAACGCGAATTATTATGAATTATGTGCACGAGAGTCCGTACACAAATATACAAATAATCGTCAACTTGTTATTAATAAACATAATTACGGTTTTAGACTGGCTACAATACTTTGGTATATCATTACATAATAATACGTAAATAGATATATACGAAATACATATATTTATTTATTTATATTTACGTTTCATACGTCGTGTTAAGTGGCCAGTTGTTAAATGCATTCGGGATATAATATAGGGTACCTACGCCATAAATGTATTTATTATCCTAAATTAATCGATAGGGGCAGACGATTGTATTTTCGTTTCCACCGAATAAATTCCAATACGGAGTTTTAAAAACCATTATTGTCTCGATGTTTGAGATAAGTATAGGGACTGAAACGAAAACAACGTGGAAAAGGGTAGCGAACCGCAGGTGCTGTAAATGTCGGTTTAAGCCAGTTTTACTCGGACAAAGATCTCGGAGTTTTATTATTGTTTTGAATTTGAAAGCGACGATTATGTCGTTGTATCGGGAAAACGATTCTGAATAACGTTAATAATAGTTTATTTTAAATTAACGTATACGATAGTAGATATTGTTCGAACGTTATTCACGTCTACGTTCGCGTGGTCCGCTTTGAACGATTAAATGAATTTCACACGTCCAAAACGAAGGCGCCGAAAATTTTACCGGGAGGTTTGTTTTTTGCAAAATGTTCGACCTAGTTACTCTTAAAAAAACTAATGGCAAACACGGGATACGTCTCGAATAGAGTTATCGACTATATATACTATTCGCTGTGGAAACGTGAAACGTGTCTAGAACATCCGAGCGTTTCTACGAAAAAAAGTGTTCACGAACAGATAAATAAACGAAACACGCCGTTGGTAAAACTAATACCGTATTCGCGTTACTCGGAATCTAAACACGAACGCGTAAAAAGTTAAAACGTTTATTTTTAAATTATTTCGAGCGTAACTACTTCCTTGGTACCTATTCGTCAAGAATAAACTGATTCACGACGGTATGACGCGGTTTATAAAAATCGCGAAACTTTTTCCCGTCTCAAAAAGACGACGTATTACGCAATTATGCTTCAAAGAATGTGGTAGCTCGCCGTTTAGCGCTAAATATGATTCTGACGTTTCGTACGGCACACTTGAATAATAGTTTTCGTTGCGAAATAAAAGTTTGCGCAACACGGGCGCTAATGTTCGTGTTTTCGTTTACAATTCAAATTATATAATCGCGCGTAATCTCGATATTTAGAAATACGTGAAAGTATGCAAAGCGCTTACGATAATTAAATATTATGCATAGGGATTACGCGTAAAACGTACATTTCTATTTATTCGAATATAGAAACGAAGAAATTCGCTTAAAAATAATCGTTACACGTATAATTTTAAAAACCGTAAATAATAAAGTTTCCGCGATTATTATCGGCCGTTATTAAATTGTTAAATGTGCGCTGCCGGCGCGTGTTGTTTACGTATTATTTGCCACAATTTTATACGAACGTTACGCCGGATTTTTCGTTTTGGTTTATTACATTGCGTTGAAAATATAAAAAGTTTTAACACCAAAGTGTTTCGCTTTAATTAGCGCGTTAACGTAAAAAAAAAAGAAAACTTTTTACGCGCAAAAGTTATTTCGTAACTAAAGCAAACGGCGGTTAATTAATTTTTTCATTCAACAACTTCGTAAAATGTTTATATACATCCAATAATATACAATACATCGTATGGTCTAATTATACGTTTTGTATTTCGTGATATTCCGACGAACAGTATTAAACTTTGTATATATACAACCCTTTGTAATCGCAGTCGAAATATAGAATAAACGTATACAAATATAATTCACCGTAAAATCTACGTTTTCGAACGACGAACGGTTCATAAAATATATACATGGTGTATATATACCGGCGAGACGTATTGTTTTCACGTTATTTTTATACGATAATTTGAACTTTGAGTTAAACGAAAAAATTCTTTACCGCCAACGGTACGTTAATATTTTACGTCGAAATGCTAATAGATAATAATAACCCGACAATTCGTTCGTTACAAATGCGATGTACATAAATTAAAAAAAAACCATTATAAACCCTATTACGAAGTCGATTTATTTTTGACATTAATTCAACTATATAATTAATTCTACCGTAATAAAAAAGCGTACTCGTTAAAAACGAAAACATAATTAGATTCTCGTAAAGTTTTTTTTTGTTTTTCGAAAACTGAAGTCCCCGACACGTACAATACGCAGACGCTCGTGGCCGTATTATGCAATTCGTATACGATATCGTAGAAAAAATGACGTGTACATAGTGCAGACATGGCCGCGACGTATTTACGGAAACGGACGAAGCGGTATAATTCTTAACCGTCTCCCCCCCTCATTGATCCGGCCTTAGACCCGTGAGTTATTTTACGAATTTGGAAATCGTATTGAACATTTTTCAACGTTCCAAATACCGAATACGCGGCCATCGTCCTTCCGGCGTCGTAGCAAAAACAAACGAAACGAAATCAAAAAACTCGTTCGACACTACTACTACTACTACTACTACTACTACTATTACTAGTCGTTGATGTAGACGTCATGTACACGAGTACGCTTCGAAATTCGGAAATATCGGTTTTCCGTGCGTGACCGTATCTCGTTTACGGTCCCGGCGAACTGTGGGAAATATCGAAAAGCCGCCGTCGTTTTCGTTAACGAGTGGCGAAACTATTTTTACCGCGGCCGTGTTATTAGAGAAAAAATCGAAACCGACGTCGGTTTCGTGCCGTATTCGTTTACAGGCCGGAACGAAATCGACGGAACGCTCACGGCGACAAATCCTGGGAAATATACGTAAACCCGTAGAGAGAATCCGACCTTTTTCCTAAACATCGTAATATAACGTGTTAACCGTCTAATATAAAAACAATATACGTAAATAGTCCGTCGGGAATAAATGACACGCACGCGCGGGCGCAACCGTAATATATTACAAAGACTTGGCTGTTAGACATGTACGACGGTATCGCCCATAGGAGCGTAAAAATACGCCATTTGTTCGGATGGTTATGTAACGTATAACCTTGCCGGCGATTGGACGCCATCGATTTCGATATAGCGATTCGCGTGCGTAGTCCTAGCCTACGGAATAAATAATAATCGCGGTAGTAAATTACGTACGCGTCGGTAAAATGGGCGCGAAATTGTCGGTTAGCCCGCGAATCATAACAAGCGCGCGCGATTTTTCAGCTCGTCGTTCGATACGCCCGTGACACTTTGCAACGAGTAACGCGTATCGTAAATACGCGATTATGTAAGGCACGAGGTAAAATTTGACGTTTTTTTTTGTTTTTTAATTCGAGAAGTCGACTTTTGGATCGTTTTTGAAATGGTCGTACAATCGCGGAACACGCCCGTACGAATTAATCGGTTGTATTCAAAGCGCGTAACGTACTTACGTTTTTTTTTTTTTTCGTAAAAACTCTGTATTATTTAATAATAAAAATAATTTGTGAGTTTGCGTCTACTGTTCCAACAACGTTTGGACACTGTGTCTTCCGTGCTACAATTAAACGTGTCGCAAGCGAGCGCCATTGTAATAACGAACGTACTTTAGGACTTTTAATCGCGTTTTCCGTCTTTTTCGAAATTTAGGGTCATTTGTTTCGTCGTTCGGTCATTTTTACGTATACCCTGAAAACGATCGAAAAAATTCGCCTAAAATAAATTCGAATATATATTTGTTCGCGTTTTTCATCGACTAATATTTTGTATTCGTATCCGCCTAGCGTTTTGATTGTTCTACGGAAGAATTTTTAGACCGTAAACGCGTTCGTGTTTGGTCGTTTTTTCTTCGATTTCGTCAAATTATTCGTCCGAAATAAAAACCAATTATTTGACGGGCGTTTTTCATTCGAAATTTTACGAAACGTCGGAACACGACAACGGCGTAAAATCGAAAAATGATTAATAACCTCGCGTTCGTCTAGCTAGTGGCCCGTTGGTTGGCGCGGCGTTAACATTCGTACCCGATACGAAGGCGAATGGTTTAGCAGCGCGAAAGTGTAAACGGACAACCGTTCTAATATATTAATTGCGTGCCCGAATCGAACACGCAACACGCCGGGGGCTGGGGCGTCTCGACTTCGTATTCGGTCGACACGGTCGTTCGATATTCCCGTCGTCAACCGTACGGCGACAACGTGTAACCGAAACGTGTGTAATCGTCGCGAGTATTTACGGACCGTAAACGTATTTTTAATTATTCGGTGGTACTTACCCGAAGAACGGTGTGATTGGACGTTGTCATCGGCGCGCGCGGTGAACTGCAGCCCGATAACCGTCGCGGGGTGGACGACGCGGTAGGAACAATTGCTACGGACCGGGAGAATTTCGTTTCGTGAAAACCGAAAAACGTTTGACGAAACGATAGCGTGCCGTCGTCGAGGCGAACAGGCGCTCGTGGCCGAATACAATAATAATACGTGTGCGTGCGTGTGCGCGCGGCGCGTGTGTGTACGTGTGTACAAGTACGTACGGTATGTGTCGTCGGCCCTGGAGCTACTGCGGACGCGGGCACGACAATTGCGCGACACAAACGTTTTGGGGCCGGTCGCCGCCGGAACGGCTACCGCGGTAGCGGTTGCGCGACCCTCTGGGCGGAGTGCTCGAGGCCAAAGGGACGGTCCGTCTCCGCCCCGCTCCCCCTACCAACGCCGGCCCGGGCGGCGACGCCGCGGGGCGTAATGTATCTCTGTACCCGCCGCGCGTGCGCGCGCGCCTGTGTCCCCGTGTTTTCGGCTGGTCGCCCACGCCGGACACGACGAATATTTCGCGTCCTTCACCGCCGCGCACGATACCGCGGTATATAGTACCGGACGATACCGCGAAATTAAAGCGGGGTCTACGACGCCGTTATTGTTCGGGTGTTCGGTGATTGGTCGTTCGCGGACGAAATTCGCCGGACACCGTTTTCGTTTCGTGGACGGGACGAACGTATAGTTTTCGAAATACCGCCGGAACGTTACGCCGAGCGTCCAAACGCGACACGATTGAACGGGCACGAGCGTACGCGAATATTTTTCTAACGACGCCACGAACTTATCACACGTCCGCCCGAATTTCGGGCGTTTGGGAATTACGACGTTTTTCTATTATACGTACGCGCTTCACGAATCGCGGAAGATTCGTTTTCTTCCCCGCCACGCATTTTTCGTATTACGCGCCGTACGCGGCCATTTCCGTTTATTTCGTTAAAAACTTTTCCCTCGCCGCGCGGCGAGCGGTTGACGGCCTCGGGCAGTGTACCCGACACCGAACGGACTTGAAAAATGAAAAGACCAAACGGCGTAACGAAAACGAATCGAGGTTCGCTACGTCTTTCGGAACGTGTTTTGCGTTTTTTTTTTTGTTTTGTTTCTTTAATCATTTATTCCGGCGCGATATTAACTTATTTATGTTTCGTTCGGGAACAATATTTACTCGTTTACAATACGTTTTCCAAACTATATAACTATATAAGGTAAACAACTTTCCGTTTCGTTCCTGCACGTCGTGGAACCGGAAATCGCGTATTATTGGTTGTTCGGGATTTATTTTGTCCACTACCGAACGGTAATCGATCGTCGCCGTATTGATTTCGTTTCGAACGATCGCGGACGAACGTCGGGAGACAGTTTGTTTTGGCGCCTAAAGTCGGCGGCGGACGTCCGTCATACGCCGTGATCGATACCGCTTCGTAATTACTTAACGACGATCCGTCCGTTTTTTTTTTTCGAAATTCCGTTCGGCGACGCGTTAACTTTAACCGAAACTGTTATAATCGGAACTCGAAAACGTGTTCCACGCGTAATACCTACCCAAGAAGAAAAGCCCGTTTCGATTATTTTGTTGGCCGCGTACCGGGGCGTTTATCTATGTTCGCGTCTGTCTTCGTATAGGTACGTAATACCGTTCGCGGTTCGATAATTGTTGTTTGGTCGATTAATATTTTCCGGAATTCTCGTATAAATAATTTTCGGCGAATAGATGACGTTCACGCGAGGCCGCTTTGTCGTCTTTCCCGGCGGCCGTCGTCGACCTTTGCGCCAGACTTGTCGACCTGCAGCCGACGTACGCGTTTACTTTATATCGTTCGAGCGTTCGGAACCGCCGGGGCGATAAAAAAACGGTCTTCTAGGAACGAACAGACGCCGCGTCGGTTTTTGGGAATCGTTACACCGGTCAGCCGCGGTGGCGCGCGGAACGCAAACAAAATACGAAAAAGCGGTAGTATCGACCCCGAGGGTGGGTGGCCTCGTGATTCGAAGCGCAAATCTGGGAACGCGAAAAAAATAAACCAAATAAATACTAATTCGACGAAAATAAATCCGGACGTTTGTTCTTTTTATTCTTTCTTTTCTTTTGCGTAGAGATCGCGACGCGAAGTACACGACAAACGCACACTGTGACGGGGAAGAACCAAAAAAAAAAAAACAAACGTCGATACCGACGTATAAATAACGCGCGTAATAATAAATAATACGCCGCAATGACAAACGCGAGGACGACGTAAGTACTATTGCCGCGGCGACGATCCGCAATAATAATGGATCGGCGGCGCACACGTGATTGGATCCGTACGTTACGACGTTTGGTCGCGCTTCGTCGGCCGCGTATTTGTACCGCGTGACGCGTACAAGAGGGATAGTCGGACCAAGAAAAAATACCTACTTACTTAAAAAACCGCGTTTGTACAATGGACGGGACGAGCGACGAACACGAACAATACGCGCGCGCTCGCGTGACGCCGGTGGTCTACGGCGGAGACATTTTTCCGCGTAAGATACAAAAAAAAAACAACCCCCTCGTCGCGTAAATAAAATTCGGTCGTTTTTTTCCGTACCGGTATCCGCGAACGTTACACGCGGTTACGTACGATTCTCGGTGTGCCCGAGGCTACTTGAACGGTTTTTGTTTGGACCGTCGGATCGTCGTCGGTGTCCTTTGTCCGAGGCGTTTTGTTTTTTTCCGTTTTCTCCGATAGTTTTCGTAGACGCGAGGAATAATCACGGGACTCGTAAAATAATATCCGTTTTCGGTTCTTTTGTTTTTTTTTTTTTTTTTAAGGTCGGAAAACGTATTCGGGGCTTTCGTACGATATGCCGACGGTGTTCGAATACCGTAACTCGTCTTTCGAAACGCGCGAAGCACGAATTTCGAAAAACTACGACGAATGGTAGCCAGCGGTTAAGGGCATTTCGCTCAGAATCGCTATACGAACGCGACGATTTACCGTAGGTTCGACATTTGGAATGAATGACGACCACAACGCAAACAAAAGTCGTTTATTTTTGTGCGACGTGAAACTGTCATATTGTAATGTCGAATGCCGACTGACGATTCACGAGTCACGCGATTCGCCTTTTCGCGGCGGTACGCGAAACTTTTCGAAGACATTAGCATAAATTATTTTATAATTTGTTCGACGTGACGGTTGGACACTAAGCTAATTGCCAGCGAAACGTCTTGTTCAACAATACCCGAAAGTTTACGCACTCAAGTACGCCCGTTTTTGAAATACACGCGAAATAAAACCGCTTTTCGAATTCGATTTATCGCCTTCGTTCATTTTACATTTCCGTCGCTATTTTTTACATAAATAATATATTCGTATACACCACACGCGTGATATATATTAAGATTTCCCGTATATATATATTTACCGACATAAATAAATACGTTTATTATTACGCGAACAAGATACACGACACGTAAACACGTTGGTTCGTAGGAAGAAAGCGAAAAGTTATTTTTAACCTCAAGTTCGAAAACACAAAAATTGTAAACACAATTTACCGGAAGCCGACCGAAATGGAATTACGAACACCGTTATATTTTTCTGTGCGCGCGGTTGGTTGCGCGCACAATTTAAAAAACTACGAATATTCGCGATATAAATTTGTATATTTTTGCGCTATATACGTGTGCGCGTGCGTTTATACACACACGCGCGTACTTAAAATAACGTTTTAATTTTCCTCGATCAACGTAAGCGTATATGATGTATGTCCCGTGGGGGTGCATTCGATGAATTCGTAATGAACGGGGAAAGTAAAAATGTTTCTGTAAAATACGTTTAACGTTGAAATCAAATCGTAAAATATAAACCGAATAGAAGTAGCCGTGTACCGACAACGCCGAACGAATTATCTTCAAATAGAAAATCGATTTACGCACGCGTTTATCGAAAAGAAGCTGAAAAGTACGCGTAATAATATCGAGATATTTTTATTATGGAATCGATTTGACGACGCGCGTTTGACTTTCAAAGTACGCGAAATCGTAAACGTTTAAATTTCAACCGTAATCGTTTTTATTTTTTATTTCAGCTTCAAATAACAAACGAATACAGCTCAACAATTAATAGAATAAAGACAAAAGTAAATACAATACATCAGTGGCGTACTTAAACCTAAATTTCGAGGGGGGGGTTAATTTAAAAAAAAATTAATCGGACGACCTTAACGAGACAAGACACATAATAAACTTTAATGGATTATTCTTTTTTAACGAATACGTTATATTGTAACGTGTATCGAAGTTTAAAAATATTTTAGTTTTTCGTTATTATTGACTAAAAATATACGTCTCGTATGAAATTAATTTTTCCTAAAAATTTTCAGGGGGAGGGTTTATCCCCAGAACCCCCCTCGTTAGTACGCCATTGCGATACACGGAAAAAATTAATAAGAAAATAAAATAACGAAGAACCTAAATGGAGAATCCAGCAGGCTCGACAAATTCATCAGTTTCATTAATTACATAAGGAGATTTGCCGTTTAAAATGTTCGACGGATTAGTTACAAGTAACGTTATTGTTGCCGAGGAAACTGAAAAATTTCCAGCGTAATATATCGAGATCCGGACAATCCGTAAATAAACGAGTGAAGTCACTTCACCTTCACGCCGAGGACAGACGGGAGAATTACTGTAATCGTTCGTAGGACATGTTACCGAATTTTTGAATATTTCTGATGCGGCGAATTTTCGAGTATCCCCCATCCCCCCCCCGTATAGATCACGCGATATTACCAACATGTCCGGTTAACGGGCGAACAAAACGGGCGATAACGACGTTTAACCCGAACCGAGCGTGCGCGTGTCCTAACTTAAGGGACCAAAGACAACCGCAACCGCGTGCGTAAATTGTGAATTATATTCGTGAAAAGTCGTACGAAAGTTCTCGAGAAAAACGCGCGAAATTCCAGTGGTCCGTACACGCGTCTCAAGTGTACAATCAACGCGCGAAGGGTGTGTACTTGTTATACGTACGTAATACACGAGTAAACGCGCGGGTAGCCGTTATTGTCGTTTTTAATTTGTATAATAGATACGATATAATACTTTCGTTAGAAACGATAGAAATAAAATATTTTATTTTTTTACGGAAACAACGCGCGTACTATGTACACAAGACCGGTTACAAAATCCCTGGGATTTATTATTATTATTATTATTATTTATTATTATTATTATTATTATTATTATTATTATTGTTATTATTTATTATTTATTATTATTATTATTATTATTATTATTATTATTATTATTATTATTATTATTATTATTATTTATTATTATTATTCGTCGAATTTTCAGCTAATAATAGCGCGACATTTTAATCGAAACTCGCCGTAGAGCGATTTTAATCGAATATCGCGAAATATCGCGCGTTCGAAACGCGAATAATTAATTTCGTTACGGATTCGTCGAATACGTCGCGTACTTAATTGGACGTAGGCAGTCTTGTGTGTTGGCTACGAGTTAGTTATTGGGTTACCGTCCAAACTGTTCGTGATTAACTCGTCCGTGTATTCATAAAACGGGCTTTCATTATACCGTTTATTACGTGACCGATAATGCACGCGATAGATCGATAGATCGAGGAGATGAAATTCCCGTGAAACCATTGACCGTTTTGCCGGGTCATCGACGAGGAAATAATCGTGGACGACGGCGAGTAATTGGGGCAGAAAAACCGGACCGGGTAGCGCTTCACTTCCGCCGGGAGGTGAAGAAGAGTAAACGCTCTAGCGTATAGCCGGACGGATGGATGGGGGGGAAGGGCGTCGGCGTTTCGGTGGCGCCTTTGGACGGCGGTGTTTTTCGTTAGTCACGGGCGCGAACGGCGGCGAAACTGGCGGAAATCGGCAAGTATACGCGCGCCTCGACTATTGTTACGGCGACGGCACTTACGCGTTATTACGTTACCGCGGTTTTTTCCGGTGCGAAAAACAGCGGCGAACCCTTTTTACACACGCGTGCACAACATATGATATTAGTCACGACCGTAAGCGTACATATATACGCGCGCGCGTATAAAATATATATATTTATCGGCGGCGCGCGCGAAAAGGGCCACACACAGCTTCCGAGACTGTGTGCGCCGCCGCAGATGTAACGAGAACCCGAGGGACGGGACGATGACGACGGCCACCACGAGGGGAGACCGATCGGCGGCGGCGGCAGCGCAGGGAATGGCGGGCGCGGCGGCGCCCGAGGCCGCGAAACTTTTGCGAGCCCGACCAATGGGGAACTGCCGGTACAACCCCGCCGGGACCGCGTATCGCGTGGTCCCCGTCCCTTCCCGTTGTCGTTCCACCGCGTGGACCCCGGCGGATTCCCCTTCACCACGCCGCGTATGCGTGCGCGCTGGCCCCCGGGGCGCGACCGTACTATTTTCACCCCTTCTAAGTATAAAACAAGGAAACCGCCGCCGCCTTCATTGTCGTTGTCGTCGTCGTCGTCGTCATATATATATATATATAATACACAATACGACGACGACCGCGGTAGTGGTATACAACGATATATATAAAGTATTTTCCTCCTATTCTGTATACCACACTCTGCCCGCCTATCCCGAATGTTGTCACGTATACGTGGTAGTCTCTCCTTCGTCTCTTCTCCTTAAACTTAAGCTTTGTTATCACTTCCTTCGTCCACCCGATCCACCGTCGTTGTCACTCTACCCACTCCCTTCGCCTACCTACCCTACAGCACACACACACACCGGCCCTCTTTCATCTCAAGTTTTCCCGTATATATGTACGCGTATTTGTGTCCACCGCCCCTCCCCCACTGCGAGGTTGCCTTCTCTTCCTCGCTCTATACACAGATCCCGATCCCTCTATGTAACTCGCGCGCACGCGCACCCGCCATATCCCTTCCTCGTCGGTACAAAGATTGTTTTTTTATTTTATTTTTTTATACTATATCTCGTTTATTTTTATTATTATTTATTTTTTTTTCTTTTCCCGCCGACGACGAGCCTCTCTTCACCACCCGTCCCCGTACGCACGTTTCCCTTGATTATATATATGTTGTTTTTTTATTGTAATAAAAAGTCGGCATTCTACTCGTGTGGTATGTGTGTGTCGTTTTCTGTGTGTACGGTCGTTGGTTGCATATACGTACGTACGTTCGAGGAAATACGAAAATTGTCGCGCTAAGAATTGAATATTTTTAAAAAATTGCGAAAGCGAAGCTTTTGATTCGACGTCAACTCGGTGTTCAAACAAATATCGTCGTACTCGGCGTCTTACGTTTAAGCCGGAAAACATTTGGTATACACTCGCGCGACCGTAATTACATAAATATATATTATCGTAACGCGCGAACGCGTCGTTTATGTAAACGTACTTCGTATACCTATATAGAACGCGTTATACGGGCGATACATACGTAAACCGTTAGCGTATTCGTTTACGACAGTCGAGACGTGCTTCGGGGGGGGGGGGTGGCACGTTTATCCGGAATCGCGGTACTCTACTACACCGGCAGTAGTAAAATTATAAAAAAATACGTCGGAAATTTGACGAACCACATGATCCGGCGTGATAACTAGCGGACTGATCACTAAAATTACCGCGGGGGAATCGGTCTAAATAACGCGCGTACGGGTTACCGGAACGCGCTGGACGTTGAAAAACCGTACGACTGTACCGGCGATCGGTTTTTCGACGAGGCGCCCGATTAGCGGCGTGACCGAGGGCACAAGTGTTCTTTTCTACGCCCCCGAAAAAACGCCGCCGTTTTCATTTTCGCCGCTACGCTACGACTAAATCGCTCCGTCCGTCGTTTCCGTATCAAACATAACGATCATCTCGGCCGGCCCCGGTCCGTCGTCGCTGTAGCGAACGCGCGCGCGCTACTCGCGGACCGACGACCGATACGCGAGTTTTCGGGGAAATTGCCGAAATTCGCGTCGTAAAAACGTTTTACGCGAATTTAACGCGTTCGACCCAATGGACGTTTCGCCCGAAAGTTACGGCTAATTGTAATTGCCAATGCGTTACGGATGCCGGGGACGGCGGCCATAACACGAACGGTCGTCGGATTTAACTTTTTTTTTATTTTCCGGCACGCACGCGCGTTCGCGTAACGTTCGGCCGATTTTCATTGGCCCGACACACGGGACTATCAATTTTTTTCCAACCTATTCAAAACCTGTTTTCTCGTACGCGTCCGCCGTAATAACCGTACGCGTAACGTTTCGTGTACGACGTATCACCATCACCCCCTCCCCCGTCCCCCCGGACGTTTTATAAAAATAGCCATTGTGAAAATCGTGCGCGTACGCCGCCCCCCTTGATCAACCGTACGGGAGCAGCCTACCTATCCGTACCACTACTACGGCGCGCACAATACGAACGTGTTATTTTTATCGACAATTTCCTAGGGACGGGGATGGGGGAAGAGAATAATCGAAAACGGTTCCCACTATGACGTCCGTCAAAGTACGCGTAACGTACGCACCCCTCCCCACCAAAAAAAAAAATCGGGCGCGCGCGGTATACGCCGGACCCTCGTGAAAACGCGACGGGATCGACGGGGGACCGGTTACCGCCGCGGACAGGGACAGCCGCGTTCCCCAACGCGAACGCGTCGTACGATCGATACGCGTTTGTAATATCCACGCGCGACAGGTACGCGCCGGGGACGACCGATGGTCGTCCGTGACGTACTAACGCGGGCAATTTGTTTCGAGATTCCGAGCGAAACGAACGTTTTTACGTTGACCCGGTTCGTGAAAACGAAGACATCAACACTCGGACGATTTCGCGCGTCGTTCCAGGTATACGGTTCCGTTAGTCGCGAGGAAATTCGACCGAAAAAATGTCCGAAACACCGCTAAAAATGCGACACGAGACGACACTACTCGTTATTAGCGTTTTGACGAATTTTTCTCGTTTTTGTCCGTGAGCGAAAACGAGCGACTAAATCACGCGTCACCGCTGAACGATTCGGTTCGCAAATATCGCCATCGGAATAGCCCGCTTGATCGTCGCATTTTCGACAAACGAAAACTTCCGGCCATTTTTACGTTTATCGTTTTATTAAATCGTTCGGGGGCGCGTACGTACTTCGAAATAAAATATTTTAGTTTTTACGAAACGGATCGTTTTCCGCGCGCGTATTTCGCACGATTTCAACGCGAACAACGCTCCGGCCCGTCCGTCAATTGAAATCAAACGCCAGCGCGCGCGCGCGGACA